>JAAGAY010143349.1:0-41394 GCA_011801015.1 Ardeotis arabs
GCAGAAAGGAAACAGGGAAAGTTAAAGCCACCCACACTCAGGCGCTGCCCTCGCCCAGCCGTGCGCCCCTCCGGCAAAGCCGAATTTTAGCAGCACCAGCATCTCCCCGGCCCCGGCCACGGGGTCAGAAGACCAGAAGAGCATCCCTGCTCCAAGCACCCCATCTCTGGCTGGCCCAGAAGTGCTCGCAAGCACTGGTAAAACAAAAGGGAAAGTAATAATTTGCAGCTATTAATTCTTGCACTAATTCTGCCCATGAATTGCAGCGAGGAGCCGATCAGTTTAAGGCAGGTATCGCACATCCAGGCAAAAAAGTCCTCGCTCGGGCTTTTATCCCTGCACTCCACGTGTTGTGGCTGATGGAGCGTCATTCCCGCAACTCCTCCCTTTCTCTCCGACTTCTTTCCAGCTCTGCTTTGAAAATGCTAAGGCACCTGAGCAGCCCCGCTCTTTTTGGCACGTCGAAGGGGATGTGCTCGCTTCAGCGGCAAAAAACTCCGCTCCGGCGATGCTGACTCTCCCCTGCGACTGGGATGCGCGTCACAGCGTCAGGGGACCCAGCTGGGGTACCGGGGGCCGAGCCCCCCGGCATTTAACACCTTCTGTGCCCCAGCACTCAGAGAGGCGGCCAGGCTCCAACCACGACGGGGACAAACACAGGGAAAGCACGTCAAAACATTTAAAAAGTCCTCAGTGACCTTCTGTGCTGCTGCTGGTTTCTGTTTTTAAGCAATGATGGTTATTATTTTTAAAGTTAAACTCTGCAGGGGAAATAGCTGAGCTTTTCACCGTTTACGGGCACAGGAAGAGCCGTTTCACTTCGCAAGTATTTATCTTGTAAGAGAAAGATGTAGGTGGTTCTTCATGAAAAAAAAAAAAAAAAGGCATGGAAAAACAAAGATGAAAAGTCCCTCCCAGAGGCTGCTCTCTTACGGTGACAGGGAGCAAGCGCGGAGGCAAGTACGCCCCGTACCAGAGAAGAGAAACCCCCTGAAAAATGAACTTTTGGCATCACGGCTCCATGTTTACAGTCACACTCAGCCCAAGAGCCACCTCACTCCAGAAGTCTCCTCAGCGACGCAGAAAGTCCCCTCGCTCGGCGCTCGCCTTGCTCGGGAAACGCCGCTGCTGTGATGCTAAAAGCGGCTTCACGGCGTTGCGTCTGCTGAGGGGGGACAGAAACACCCCCCAGGCCCAACGGGCCGGCCGCCGCAGAGGGCAACGGTGACATTTGGCCTCACGGGAACAAATGCTGGGGCCATATAACCCAGGGGCCGCGCCGCGCCGCCAAACCCCAGCTATTTTCTCCCAAACGCCGCGGCAATATAACGGCGGGGCTGCATCCATCCCTGGGTATCGCCTCTCTCGTGTGCTGGGCTACGGAGAAAAAAAAAAAAAAAATCTCTGTCCCCTTCGTGCTGCATGGTTCTGCGAATTTGAACCAAAAGCTGCAAACCCTGGAGTTACCGGTAACTTTTCAGGCTTCAAACGAGAAGGCACTTACTTGACCCGCAGGGGCTGATAAAATCTGACCTCCTTTATCTCGCTTGGTTTCTCAAAGGCGAGCGGTCGGTCTGGTACCCAGAATTAATCAGGAAAATGTCCAAGAGGGCAAGGGAGGAAAGCAAAATAGAAGTATGACACGGAGCCAAGGTCTGCCCTTTGGTAAGGCTTGAGGCACCCTTTTCCAAAAGGACCAGAGGCATCACCCCCGGCGTGTCGGGCTGACGGGCAGCACCGGGACCGGCCGAACCGCTGGGCGCAAGGGCTGGGTGAAAGGCTGAGGGTTTGCACTGTGAGAGCCGCGTCCCTGGGTGGCTCGGGGGATTTTCACCAGTTTTGAGGAACCGTTTGCAAACCCCAGCCCTAGCTGGGTCCTGGATCCGAGCCCAGGTGGCTTTGGCATCTGGTTGTCACATCCCTCCCCGCCGAGGACGTGCTGCCGCAGCAGATGGAAAATCCCGTAGGATTTCTGGGTGCGTCTGTCAGCGAATCAGCCCAACAGGAACCCTCCAGGTGTCAGTGCCGCACGGTTTTCCGGAGGGAAATGTTTGCTCAGCCATTCCCTGGGCATCAGGAGAGGGCTCCTGCCGGCTCGGCTGGGTTTTTTCTTTCCATTCAAAACAAAAACCAAACCAGCCCATGCACTTGAAAGAGCGCAGGGGAGTTAACAAAACACACAGAAAACAACTCTGATGTGATTTAGGGCGTTTCGATTCTCCGAACATCAGAGGGGGGCTTGCGCTGCAGCAGTGCCGGGGTACAGGGCCACCATGGGTGACACCGTGCTGCTGGCGTCACCACTGTCACCCCAGGACCTGCACGGGGTCCCACCACAGGGCTTTTGTCCCTGTCTCTAGGCTTGGGATGGAACAGCTGCCAGCCCTTCCTGGCAGGCACCGTACTTCCTATTTTACTTTATTTTACTTTATTTTACTCTACTCTACTCTACTCTATTCTGTTCTGTTCTACGTGTTGCTATTTTTTCTATTTCTTTTCCATTTGCTAGTCTCAAAGCTCAGCTTCAGGCGGGATCTCACTACACGAGAACGTCACCAGTTGAAAAAAAAAAATAAAAAAGACAACAACTCAAAAGCATCTCACCCCATCCGAAAGTAAATCCCCAACTCGGCGAGCGCGCTCTGAAAAAATAACAGTAATAATAACGACAATAATAACGATACCGTAACGCTGCTGACTTGTTCAGAGAGCGCTTTCTCCCGTGGCATACGGCCATCGCGACACCAAGAGAAGATCTTTGAATGTGTCGGATGCAGCCGTGCGCAAGCACATGCTGCTGGCTAATTAACAGATGAGCCGACGCAGCCGGGGATGAGAATTTGTAATAGTTATCGTCGTTCTCGTGTGCGCGTTTCCCTGCTAGGGCGAAATCCTTTGAAATTTATACGGACGCCGAGCCCATTTCCAACACGCGTGGCCAGGGGTGAAGGAACGGTGGCTGCTCCGTCCCCTCCGGGGTCTTGCCCAGACCTTTCTGCAGCACCGCTGCCGGGACGGCGCGGGGACGGCCGGCTGCGGCTCGGGATGTCGCTCCCACCCTAGCATTAATTTTGCCAACCAGCTGTGAAGCCCATGGGGCGAGGGGCATCCCTCCCCAACTGGGATCCCCAAAACCCATCAGGGACCCCGGGCAGGAGAGGGGAGAGCTGCCCACTGCCCAGCCAGGAGCCACCCTTGCATTATCCTAATCCTAATGTATTTCCCGGTTTCCATGATGAATGCTCTCTGGAGATAATCCCCTCCGGAGTGGAAGGGATGCTCTCCCGACACCCCGCAGCCATGAGGCGATAGCAGCTTTCCCCGTTGCTCACTTTCAAGGGTGACGTGTTTACAAAGAATGCTACAGCCGCTAATCCTGGATGATACCCCATGTCTGCCTGGGAGAAATCCCCGTTTTCTTGATAGGAGGAATTAGTTCCTTTAATGCTTAATACCCCTTTTTTTCCTCTGAAAGCAAGCAAGCGTTATTGTGCGGAGCGGAATAAACATTTTAATTAAAATATGGAATTTATCTTCCAGTCGAATTCGTACGTGCCCCCCGACGCTACGTCAAACTCCGCGTTCCCATTCGGAATCTTTCTCTGATCTCTTAATGCGAATGGCTGAATTAAAACCTGGGCTCGGTGGATTTGCATATAATTAGAGAGCAAGGGAAATTAATAGGGAATTGAATGGTTTTCTCCTCTGCCCATCTGATGTTTTTACCAGATTAAAAAGCGTTGGGTTTTTTCTAATGACTGTAAAAATGTACTAAATATTATTTAACCTTTTTTTTCTTGGGGGGAGGGAAGCAGACAGACTAAAGAAACAAACTTATACATATGATAATGAACGTCTCCTATCGTGGGAAGCAAATATCATTGTAATTAGGATTAGAAAGGAATCCTAATTAATCTTGTCCTGCCACTTGACTTCTAGAAGTTCCTTAAATGTTACCTCCAAGGAGATGTAAAACACGGAGCAGTCTAAAGGCTCGCCAGCTAATCCCTCGGCGAAGGCTCCCCGAGCCTCCCGGCCCAGAGCGGCCAGATGTGGGAGTGAGCGGTCCCGTCCCAGCACGGGAGCTGGGCTCAGACTGGAGGGGAAGAGGCAGCTCTGCCACCCCGATTTCCTAATTCCCCACGACGAACTAGGTAACGAGACAGCAAACCAAAAGAGACGGGATGCTCCGAGTACCACAGCAGTGATCGACTCCTTGCAGGGTTCTTCTCAGATCCTTCACCTTTTTTTTTTTTTCAGTATTGTCAAACCAGTCTATACAGCAACACTTACTGGGCTCATTTTCAGGATGGGACTCACGGTACGGGGATGGGAACCAAGGAGGAAACGCCAGCGCTGCGCCATCCCCGCCCCATCCCTGAATTTCATCTTCTCCCCACTCGTGATGATAAAGTCATGCATATTTTAACTCCGCTCTCGTCATGTGTCATCAAATCCTGTTTTTCAGGTATTGAGATTCATAGATTTAATTATTTAATTGCATAAGATTTTACTACGGGATGGTCATGAGATGATTTTCATCTCTGGGTCTCCGTATGGAAAACAGCTTTTAGAGAGCTGCTTTCCAAACGTCAGACCCTGGCTGAAAGTCTCATTTTCTAAATACAGTGCCATAACAGGACATTAGAACTTGGACCAGTAAAGAAACAGGGCAAACTTTATGCTTTATGCTAAGTAATAAAAATTAAATAATCCTGCTATGGCTGCATCGCTTCTTCCAAGACCTTTGGTCAGTTTTTGGCTACGGCTTTACGAGAGCGGCTCTGAATATCGGCCCAGGAATGACACGCTTAGTGCAGACACGAGATGTTTTCACTTCGAAACCAGAGACCACACAAAATGTACCCAGCCTTGGATCTCATTTTAACCCAGGCTGATCAAAAGTTCACAAGGCAGGGCTGATCAAAGGCTTCACATCGAAAAAATGTGAAAGTCACGATTTCATATGGTTTTGATGAGAAAAATAATTGATGAAACTTTGCTCTTTCAACTCAGTTTTGCTTTGAGTTTGGGGTTCATCTGAATACAAGAAGCAACGGGCGCAAACCCCACGGGCTGAAATCTCCGTACGGATTTAACGATCCGCTTCTTACCATGGGAGCTGGCCACCTGCTCCAGGACTGCACCGGGCCAGGAATTCTAAGCAACATTATTTATTTTTGTCAGAATCCAAGTCATGGAAACCACAACTCTTCGTAGGGTGCATCTCCACCACAGTTTTGTTGGGAGAAGTTTAGGTCCAGGTTTTGTGCCACCTCCTGGTCGATACACTCACCTTCCCGGGAGGAGGAAGATGCAGATACCAGCCATGCTCATCCTGAATCTTTTTATTTTCATGCTCTGATGAGATTGCGATAGCAATCTTCTGCTGGACCGTGCCGCTTTATGTGAACCACCCTGGGCAACCACGAAGAGGGTCCCGGCGGGCCGACCCTGACTGGGGAGAACAGCCCGAGCACGGTGCCTGGTGGGACACGTCCGCTCCCATCACCACAAATCGGAGATATCGCCATTTCACGCAGGTGGCGAAGGGGAAAATGTTAAAATACCAACTTTTCTGGTTGAGGTCAGGCTTGTTTTCCAAAGCAGCTCGCCCTGCCCTGCGGTCAGCCGCGCCGCGGGACTCCGTGAAAAAGGTTTTCCAGAGACGTTAAACGAAGCAGAACTGAGCAAACAGCGGGGTGTGTACACGGCCGGTCCCGTGCCAGGCAGGGATCGCGGTCGCCGACCTGCAAGCAGGCAGCTGCGTCCCAGCACATCCCCGTATGTCGCCGGTGCAAGGTCTGCCTCTGCCCACACCAAACCCGCCCGCGCTGCGAGACCCCAGCGATGCCACCGCACGGGATGCCGGTGCCACCAGCCGCGTCCCCAAGGCAGGTGACCGTTTTCCCTTATTTTGAGGGGTTTGCTGGGAAGCAGAGGGTGGTTTCTTAGCTTCTCCTGGGGGGTCACCTGAGGAGAGCATGGGGGCTTCAGCCCTTTTTGAGAAAAACCTCACGGTTTCCACAGAGGCATCTGCTGAGCTCGTCAATTCGGGTCCTTCTCTGTGTCTGCTGTTCCCACGAGATACAAGCTGGTTCACTACAACTGCCACAGCTTTTACACCCATTGAGATGAAAAGAAGAAGAAAAAGAATTCAAGAAGAACGAAGAACAGATGATAATCCAGAGTACCATCAGTATATCAAGCTTCTGGCACAGATTTTTTCCTAACCAGATAATTCACTAATTCAACCCACGACCAGGAATCACCCATTTAGTAAGTCATTTCGTAACACAGACTTTTTTTTTTTCAGCTTAACTTTGTAATGTCCTCTGCGCTGTGACAATAACTGACAGCAGTAGTTGCTGAAGGATGAAACTGAGGTTACACAGAGGATTAATTAAACTAAGAAATCTATCATCTGCCACACCTACGTGCACAAAACCTCCACATGCCTACAGAGCCATTTTTGAGCTTCGGAAGACCGTGTGTCCCATATCTGCTTCTGAAAGTCTAGGAATGAACAACTTCTATTGCTATCAGGACATTGATCCACGGGTGAAAAAATCCTTGCTTCAGGACATTACTACACAACCAAATCCTATACTAGCATTTCATTTTTTGAAGTAAAAGCGCTCTTCATAACCAGTGCATTGCACATTTCCTGAAAAGTCCAATTAAAACACTATTTCTATGGGGTAGGAGTTAAATTTTTCCTTAAAGTTTGCAATGAAAAAAGAAACCCATCTATCTTATGGCCATCACCTAAGCTCTTCAGAATGCAAAAGGTAAAAACCATACAGACTATAAAAGACCTCTCTTGGTTTTAACTGAAGTGCTACATGGAGCAAGCAATTTCTTCTTAAAACACATTTTTAATATAATATCTGCCCTTTAAATTTTTGGCTGGCGCTTTCCACTATTTCAGGACATTGGGCAGCCCAGGACTTTCAGAAGAAATAAATCCCCAAGTGCAGTCAAGACCCAGCCGATGAGATTTAGGAGGAAACTCCACCCCAGAAGAGGCGAGCCCATAAGCCCCCAGGTGAGGTGTTTGGGGGTGACCCTCCCAAGGGCAGGAGAAAGCGCCTGCATCCCCAGGTCGCTGCTCCCCAGCCTGCACCTGCATCTCCTGCGCCGGTCCCTGCGGGGACTCGCCACACCGCGTCTCCAAACGGCTTCAGCAGCAGCGTAACAACCCAGATATTCGATGTGTAAGACACAGAATAAGATTTTTATGTGTAGAGGATGCTTCCCTAATTCAGTCCATGCCAAAGTCAGTGAATTTTTTTCCAAAAAAGCCAAAGACGTGGCGTTATCCCCAGTGCTGGCAGGCACTCATTCAAGTTTGGAGGGACCCTAAAAGCGGGAAACGCCGCACCTCACCGGCCTGGGGGATGTCAGGTGATTTATCTGCTGCGGTTTCTTTCTGTAAACGTGCATAAAGAACGCAAGGTGCTCCCACCTCGTCAGGCACACCGATCCTACAACGCTGTAGAAGCACAGTATATAGAGTTTAACAACAGCAGGAAATTTCAGTCTGTTGAGCCCTGCAATGTTTTAGCACCTTGGCTTCAAGTTGAATTTACTCATTTCAGAAACCCGCTTCCCTTCCCAGCTGCGCTCCTCGGTACACGCAGGCACCTGCCCGCGCCGGCTCTGCAGCTGCAGATGCTCCGTGCAACGTTCCCGGCTCTGGCTCCGCAGCAGAACCACCCCGATCCCGGCTCCCAGCCCCACCACATGAAAGGGCGCTGCGTTTCGGAAGGGGCCGTGTGTTGAGCAGAGGGCCACGCCGCCGCGTCGCCGGTTATCTCCGGTGCTTGGGGTTCCTGCGAGAGCCCCACCGCTCACCCCAAGCTTCCCACATGACAAATATTTGTTTGTTGGGTTACGAGGAGACTGGTGACACAGCCGTAACGCATCGCCTTGAGTCGATCTCTCTTATCTTCACATCCATCTGCCTCACTGTGACTGTTTCGCGTTTGTACACCGTCAGACCAAGAGTCTAACAGCAATTGCATTTCTTAACTGTAAAGTGTTTTTTTTTGGGGCGGAGACCCATTATCTCCTGCATCTGAAAAGATTTGAGCTCAGCAGGCTCGCTTCTGGCTGTGATCTTCGCTGTGCAAAGAGTAAACATTGCTTCTAACAGGGTGTTTTGTAGAACGTATTTCTATACATTTTACACAACAGTGTAATAATAACTACCATTTACCAGCCAAGCTCTTAAATTCAGCTCGGTGGTGTCTCTCTGTCTGTCTGCTGACCCCAGAGAGAGAAGAGGAGTGGGGAAATTACCAAGGAACAGAAGCTAATGAGCATTTTTCCCTATTTTGCCTTGATGACAGCAAATTTTGCCACTGATCTCCACAGGAGTACGGTCTGGCACCCTATAGCCATAAGCATAAAAATCTGTCACTAGAAATGGGTTAGAAAGAGCATAAATACGCGCACATACGCACACGTCAAGGCAAACACGTGCACAAACACGCACCTCAAGGCTCAGCGCACGGCCTGCACGCCGTCCGCCATCGCAGCAGGAGCTGCGGCACCCGCGCCAGGCCGCGGGCAGCGGTTTCGTGCAGAGAGGTCTTACGCCCTGCGATCCGCGTGGCGCAGGAGACGTGACGCCGGCACGGAGACGCCCAGCCGAACTGTTTGGTGGGCTCGTTTCCACACATCTGCAGCATTCCGCTGGGGACCACATTTTCCAGGCTAACAGAAAACGTGCAGCCGGTGCAACTGCCATCCGCCTCCCTCAGCCATCCCAGATCTGCTGTGTGTAGGGTGCCTGCACCAAGGGAGCATGAAATTATTTTGGACTGGTGAGAAAATGGCAATAAATCACCTGGGGTTACGGACAAGGCACGGTGATCCCCCCGCAGCACAACTCCCGTACAACGTCAAACTCACCCCCGTCCCAGGAGGTGACACAAAGACAAGCGCGATCTGGGGACACCCCACGAGCTCCCGGTAGGAAGGGAGGGAGGGAAAGATGCCCTGCATCCCCAAAAAGGTTGCTGGGCACCGGCACGCTCACCCCATCGCTCCCCCACGCCCCAGGTGACTGAAAGGGGAGGGGGAGCCCCCCGCCAGCCCTCCTCGTTCATCCTCGCTAGGCTATCAGGACACAACCATCCCCATTAAACACAATCCACTCGCGTGTTCCTTTTTCAAAAAAAGTATTAATATTTTAAATTACTATAATTTGTGCTTGGGACTAATAAATCATAATTATTCAGCAGAAAGCAAATTGTAGTGTGGGATTTAATCCCTCCTATCTACTCTATCTACTACAAACTAGCTACCGGTGATCTCAGACTGAGCTCCCTGGCAATCGGAGACAACGTGATTTATTTTTTTATTTTCATTTTCCACGGGGTATTACCCAAATACCTGCAGTGCCTCCGTTCTCACCCAAGGTGTCCCAAGCTGCGCTGGCTGCAATGACATCTGCTGGTGGTTACAAACCTTCTCAGCCAGCCCAGGTGTTTTTATTCACCAGAGTACAAGCAACAGCTACGTGCTCCACTTCTGGTTTTGTTGTTTGGTTTTTTTCCCAGCTCAGCGCAGAGCTATGGAACGGTACCCATGTGAAAAAGAAGAATTTTGATACACCTGAACAAACTCTAGAGGTGACACTCACTGGGCCACCCCAGCTGTCCACGGAGCACAATGCTGCTCTGAAACGTCTCGGTGGTTTCTCTAACCAATGGTTAAAAAAGGACGGGGTGGCTTTCACTGTGAAGGAAGAGCCAGAGTAATTATAAGTTATGGGATCCCAGCAAAGCCCAGAGCAAAGAAAAGCATTTCCAGTGGCAGGTCTCCAGCAGCTTCAGGGAAAGATAACCTCCATTCCGACTTTGGGTGGCAAAGACGTGCATTGGGCACAGGGCAACGGACCACACAAACTCGAGTTTTGTAGCACTCCCGACCCACAGACTAGAAAAAAACTTCCTTTTTCTTGCTCTGGGGGGTCTGCTAACGTGCATCCTCTATCTCCCAGTGCAGCTGCTGGGCATGGCTCCCCAACACGCTGGAGCACCCAAGTTGCTGCTCCCAATGGTTTGCGTGCCACGGGGCTGTGGGACAGCAGGACAGTCCCAGCTTCCCACCAGTATGAGGGGGCTGGAGGGGCACAGGGTCCACCGAGAGTGCCCTGAGGTGCCACGCTGCCCATCGGGTGCCCAAACATCGTTAAAAAAATTGCCTCCTAGGGTTTGGGTCTCACTGACAGTTCATTATCTAATGCCTGAGTCTGCATCCTGGTTCCCTTTCCACCAGGATCCCTGCTCCCAAAGCCGAGGCGCGCAGGGAAGGCAGAGGAGGAGACGCACCACCAAAGCCAATCCATTTCAAAATCCGGAGGCATGCTGCAGATGCCAACAGGTACAGGAATTTACCGTAAACCATCCTTCCAATCGGGCAGCAGTCTCAGAGGGTGGTGTTCCATGGCGTCTTTTTGCTGAGGTTGAATTCCTCACGCTTCCGCACCACAGACTTGATGCTGATTGCAACAGCCCTGCCCCCGGCCAGGGTGAGAAGCCGGCACCCAGGCAAGACAGGTAAGGAAGTATTTACATCCCTGATGTCCGGGATTTTTTGCTAGAAGGTACATTACCAGAAGAAAAACACGGTAATATAATTTTTAAAAATTCTACAAAAAGTCCCCAGAGAGAAAGAAGGGAACGCAGCCTGATACCACAACTGCTCTAGGTAAGGGAAACACCTCTCATCACCACCTACTACCCATGATGGGACCCCTCTCTCCTCCACGATATTGCAATAAGTTAAGAGTAACTGAAATTCTGGAGATAGCCACTTAACGATTTTAATGGGAGGGAGCTGCAGGCAGATTTCTTGCGGGGAGAAACTTTTAAGTCCAGCAGCCATCCCACACCACAACGTGACCCAGCCACGGTCTGTGGACCTTCAGGCCATGCCAAGAAGCCAGAGGATGGGTGAGATCAGGGCAGGATGGAGACTGAGGGACACGGCAGGGTCCTTAAATTTTGCACGGCGCTGAAGACAACCAGTCTATGAGCAGGGGAGCTTTGAAGAGCCCGGTTTGTAAAATCGAAAGAAATGGAAATAAAATAATTAAATAAGTCAGATGGCAGCCAACAGACTGCTCACCTAGCATTTTCCCACCTCGGGCAGGAGCTCTGATTAATGCTAATTAGCTTATCTCCACGTTAGATCCTGATGATTCATCACTTACTACCCCAGGAATTATGACGCACTGGGGAGAGATATATTTGTAGATTCCATGGGTGTATGCCACGTCTGGAACACTTAAATGATTTTGGCATGAGAACGGACCAACCACAAGCCCAGCTAATCAAACCAGCATTTCTCAACCTACACCTTCCAGTAGTTATAACAAAGATTCAGAGCAAAGACAAGACTATGGCACTGAAGACAAATTTATCTGCCTCATCGGCGGCGTACAATCTCTGCAGAACAAAGGGCTTCACCGGCACCGCGCCAGGAGCCCGTGGCTGCTCCTCGTTTGCATATAAATTTAAAAAGAATTTTAATAAGTGTTAAACGCACATGATTATTTTTTATTTATAGCTGAAAGTAAGTGTACGCAGCGCTTTGTAAAACACAAAGAAAAGAAAAACTACCTTTGGAAGCCTGAATGGAAATCAATGGAAAAACCTGTGTCTGCTTCTCTGGGTACACGGCTTTCTCCTGCCGCGGCCACGGGCACCGCAGGGACAGGTTTGAACAGCAGCCTCCTCCCGTCGGACGCGATGCACCGAGGCAGAAGGGATGTGCTCATGGATGTGGGATGAGGCGCAGATGGGCAGCCTCCCCCGTACCCCCGGGTGAGGGTCGCTGAACGCAGGTTTGGGAATGGAGTAGCTCGTCCCCACGCAGCTTTGATGGGAGGTGGTCTGCAACACGGGGGCACGCAGCTTGGGGTGGGCTTTGGCCTCAAGTTTCTTTGCGTTGAGTTGCGAGCAAGCACGCAAAGAGCCTGGAGCTTCTCTTGTTCTTCCGATAGTTTTCCAACTGCTGGTTACACAAATCCCAAGCCCTCTTTTTATGGGTGAAACAGGAGTAGCTGTCACACTCCTTCCAACTGAACTATTCTATCCTATCCTATCCTATCCTATCCTATCCTATCCTATCCTATCCTATCCTATCCTATCCTATTCCTATTTCTTGAGCACTTGTCCCCAAGCTGTGACGAAGGGAAGGTCATTCCCTCACACTCACAGCACCACCAGGACCTGCCACGCGCCTGCATTTGCTGTAACCAGGGTAAGAAAAAAAACAACTTGAATTTCTCTGTGGGGGTTGAAGATTCAGCTGTCTTTCAAAAGCGATGTGGAGTCATGAAACAGAAGAGATCAAAGATTTACTTGCGAACTTCAGAGCTATTATTGGATACAGTACCTTTGCAGTCAAAGCATCTTTGCCTCTTCTGGAATTCAGAAGAATTTCCCCAGAAATAGATCTCCACGCCCCTGCTGAGCTGCAGTCCATCAAAGCACCTTATTTACAGGCGGTTAATTAAGGAAACGGTTCTAGCCCAGTCATCCCATGGTGACGACATCAGAAACTCTTCCTTGAAGCCTGTTTTTTTCCCAAGGAAGACTTTTGTCAGACCACGCACCTACGGTATCAATTTTATCCGCGTGACGGCAGGCAGGGAAATCGGGGATGGGACGCTCCCCGACCCACTCGCTCAGGAAAGCGTCACCCGCGACCGGAGGCATGCACACCATCAGCACTCTCCCGGCTTTTCCTGGTTCATGGCTCCTGTGAAACACGAGCCTAAACTAAACCCTAAACTTAACTTGGAGAATGGTATTAACCCCAGACCCAAGCCCAGTCCCAGCTCACGGGACCCTAGATCTTGGTGTGGTTTCTACCAAAAAAAAGCATTCTAGTAGCTCCACCTGGATCCCGTTTTGAGGCAGGTTGAATATAACTTCCATCTTTACGGTCTGGGTGAGAGCTATGGTCAGGGTCAGTATTTGACAAGGCAAAAGCCACGGTGTTGAGGCTGGAGTAGGCGTCAGGATTACAATCCAGGATGAACAGACGAAGCTGGGTCATTAGAAGGTTCAGCGGAGGCTGATGAACAAAGTTAAGGGGAGAGGACATGCAGCTCTTTGAGACCATTTTCTCCTGGGACTGGTGATGGTTGCATGAGTTTGGGAAGGACCAGAATTACAGTTTTAGCAAAAGAAACAGAGGGGCTAGGATAATAAAGGGATTTGGAGGAGACAGCACCAAAATTGAAAGCTCATGCTGAGTGAATCTGTGACGCCTTTGAAATCTGGGGTCACCAGGAGTCACCGGAGCAGCGAAAGGGCTGAGGTTGAGGTCAAGGTTGGAGTTTGAGTCCATCAGATTATACGGTGGACTCTGAATGCACCGCCACGTCTGGAGCCGTTATTAATCTCAGAGTACATTTAATTTGGGAACAGGGAGGCATTCCTAGGGCTGTGCTGATGCTGAGTGATCAGGGCTCGAGCCAGGAGAAACCACTGGGGTTGCACTACGGCGGAGGTCACTGAAGCCACCTGAGAGCTGCTGAGTGCCCCCGGGCCACGCTGCCAACCATGGCCAGCACGGCACTGGTGACCAAGGCTGGAGGTGGCAGGTAGAGCTCAGAGGGAAAGCGCCAACTAAAGAGTGCAAAAGTGAAAGGTGATCACGTCTTGGTTCTCCCAGCTGTGGCTGACATTCCGTACTCAGCCCACTGCGGGGCTCTGCACCAAGGGAGAATAACAGGAGTAAACGAGAATGAGAAACTACACGAGATCAGTTTCCTCCAGGGCAGGCTGACCCAACACGTGCTACAGACTGTAAACCTTCAGCACTGCAGGTGAAATCAAAAGTAAAAGCAATTATGACTGGAGAAGGCAGTTCTCTCACCCACCCCATTAATGCATGATAGCTCCCAATCCTCCTTGTATTTTTGGGCTTTACCCCCTGGATCTTGACTCTCAGTGTTCGGCAGCCCAGATGAGCCCTGTGCACAAGGAACTCACCCCAGCTCTCAGCACCTGCAGAAGAGCCATACCCTGCCTCTTCCCCACCACATCCAAGCTGGGAAGATACCATCATCTACACGGGATGCCGAAGTGCCTAGGTCTTGTATGAGCAAAAGTAAGGAAGATTTTTAAGCCTTAATTCTGGGGAAGCACTTATAAATTAAAGACTTACGAAGTCTTGAACTTGCCTACAGAGATTCATGGAGGCTAAATGTCTGTTCAGGTTTGTACGGACGAAGGCTGAGGTGAGCTCCACGGCTGCTGACTCCCTCCCACCGCCGCCACGAGCTCCTGCCGTGCCCATCCCTCCCTCCACGGCCGGGGGGTCGGAGCTCCGCACCCTGCTCACAAAAACGGCACGAGGAAACCGCCCTGCAGCGGCGTGCGTATGCGTGTTTATCTCTCGGCGTCTGTGCGCGCACTGAGGAAGTTAATTTTAGTTTCACATCTGAAATTCTTCACTGCTGGGGCTCCACGGTCCCCTCTGCCTTCGGTCTGCGTGTAGCTAAGTCGGGGTGAAAAACACCATCTCTGCATTTTCCATGGTAAACCACAGGGGGTTTAAATTCACATCACTGTATTTGCAAACAAGCAACTTCTGCGCGCACAGAATCCTGTTTCATTTGAAACTCTCACCCCCAAAGCGTCTTTACGTTAGAGCGCCTTCAGAAAAAAGAAAGTTAAATTCTCGACCACAAACAAAAAACCTCACACTGGCCCCACTGTATCCTGTGTACCATTAGCGAAAGAGGAGCCGGTGTTTTGATTTCCATGCCATGTTGTCTTTCTGGTCTGGCCAGGCTCGGTCTAGACTGTATTCTGAGAGGGAGAAGCAAATCCTTCAGCTCCCTCTGTGCATCCCTGTGATACGGGATGAGCCCAGGCGTTCTCAGGCAGAGGAGCAGGAATAATCACCCTCCAGGACCACACGTTAATTTCTCCTGCTCTGTTCCTAAATTCAGTCTCTCTGCTTCAATTATTGTCCTTGTTTTCCACCCAACCCACAGCGTGAGATTTTGCAGGCCGGGTATTTCAGGCTCTAGGGTGAGATCCCTAGATCCTAATTCCCCACCTCTGCTCCTGGCTTCCCGTGCTATGGGAGCCTTTTCTCTGCTCTATACATTGGCTAAAGAATAAGAAGCAAAAATAAGGCTCTAAAACCACTTTTTTAACCACCCGGACGCTTCATTATACTGCTCCCTTTTTAGCAGGTGCTTTAAACGGGAACATTTGATGGAGGGAAAAGAAGATTAATCCATTTGTGAATGACCAGATGCTCTCACCAGCCCTGGCCGCCGGTCTTTTCTGCAGCAAGTTGCACCGCTGAATCTGGCTTGCCTACATTCCTTGTAGGGAATGTAATCCTCATGTAAAACAGAGTTTGTGGCTATCCGGCATCGCTTGTTACCTCCCTTCCACAAACAGCAGTGGAAGGCAGAAGATGCAGAAACGAGACTTTATCACTGGCTTGCACTCTGCGACATGGCTGAGGCTTAGCTTGCCATGGCAGAAGTGAGCTAAAAAATGAGGAAAAATGAGCTGAATTCCTCGTCCCAGCTCCTGCAGCATCAGCACGGCGGCAGCTCCAGGCGGCGATGCCCCGCGTTCAGAGACAGGATGGATTTGGGATACACCCGGCCCTCGCCACGGCTCCGAGCACCTCCCTGCGCGCTCCCTCTGAGTAATGAGCATCATACCCTGCCGACTCATCCATTACTCACCAGCAAATCCATCCGTGGTGGCTTGGAAACGGAACATAAAAAGAGATTTTTATATAAATACCTATCCGAACGTGTTGCTGAGGCTATGAGCTCCACCGAGGAGGACAGTGCTGTGCAAGGCCACGTTAGCGCACGTTCGCTGGGAGGGCACAGGAGTTATTCCCAGCTTTTCCAAGGAGTGGCCCACCCCTCACTGATGGATCGTTTCCAGCCATTTCCACTCCCACCTGCGATTACAGCAGCTCAAGCTTCTTCCCTCCCTCTCTCCGGGCATGTTTTTGGGCGACCCAGCAGTAGCTGGGATCTCCACAGCTGGTGGTGGCCCCGGCATCTGAGGAAAACGCTTCACCCCTGCTCTCTCCGTCAGACAGCAGAGCTGACTCCCCCTCCTTCCCACTGACTACCCATCCTCTTTGCAAAGGAAAATCCAAATCTCCGTGAACCTGTTGTTTAAGGAAGCAGGAGAGCAGAGACCAATATCCAGCAACTCTCAGCACGTTCTGCTCATCATTTAAGAAGCAGAGTTTTAAAAATTACATCACTTTGCTCCTTTTCTGCTCTCTCCTGATCTGATGCTCACAGAACGTGTTCTGTCTCAGCCAAAGGCACCGAGGGGCAGAGCGCTGGAGCCCAGTGAATCACCCCAAATCGCACACCACGTCGTGCAGCCGAAGTGACGAACCCTCCAGCCATTTCTGCTGCGTACGGAAGCCGGGACATTCCACGCGTATGAAACGCAGAGATTGAAACAGTTGATATTAAACAGGCCTTTCCATCAAGTTAATCAGGAATTTACTACGCTACAACGCAGGGCAACAGGCGGTGCTGTGAAAACGGCGAAACCCCAGCGCGGTACCCGAGGATGCTGCTGTCCTTAGGCACCGACCTCGTGTGCTCCCCTGGGAGTGTGGTACCCGGGACACCGGTGTCACCGGCTTAATTTCCTCTTTCGTAAGCACCACTGTGCTGCTGCACCTCCTCCCATCGTGTGTGATCTACCTGCTGTCACCGCACCAGGGATGAGAAAATGGAGAGGATGGAGTGGCCCCGGGATGCAGCCGGGGAGCGAGGGCTCAGCACCGGGTGGCACCGGGACGCAGGAGAAGGATGCGCTGGAGACACAGCCCTCTGCCCCAGGAAGATGCAAATGAATACCCCCGCTGCCACCCTGACCGGCATCTTCCCCCAAGGGGGGAATTCCTCCAAGGACTGAGGAAATCCCACAGCATCACTAGGTTTTCTGGGAAGGCTGGAGGACAAAAAAGGCACCCGCCTCCATTCGTGTCTCTAAAACCTTAGAGGCCTCTCCGCCAGCGGAATGTCAGTGGAATAATACGGAGTGGTTTGTGGGATGGGGATAATTTTCTGTAGAGGTTATTTCAAAAAAGCAGGATCACCACCACCTGGCAATAGTGTGAACCAAAGGTACACCTGAAATCCTCTTCAGCTGCAGAAGAGGCGCTCTTAACAAAGCGAAGTGGTTAAAAGGAGACAACATTTACAGCTGCTTTCCAAAAGAAAGTACTTAACTCTTTTTTTCTTAATCCAGGTGGATGAGCATCAGTAGACGGCTCCAAAAAATGCCCAGATTGGGTTCCCTGGCTGTCAGCTCGTGATTTCATGATGCAATTCCAAGACTGAAATTAAATGGCTGTTTTTTTAATGTTAGTCATGCAACCTTCCTCCAGGATCTGAGTGTCAAGCTGGGTCAAGCTCACTTCTTCCTCCACACAGTCACCAATTCTAAGGAATATATAGGTCAAATTCTACACAGACACTCCTGCAAAGCTATTATTTCAAATTATATGTCAATTATGTACGTTGAATTTAGCAACTCTTCCTTTTAAATGCAAGCTTGCTGGAGGACTTTAAAACTCTTGGTATCTGCAGTAAAATATTTTGCCTTACAGTTGTTGTCCTGAATCCAGAGAGGACCAGCAGTGAATCAAAGTTGTCTTCTTCAGGGAGCTGTGTGGTGGCCTTTGAAGTCAACTTCCGATGGCCGCAAAATCTCAGAAAATCTCAGCACCACAATCACTCCTAACACCAAGAGGGAGGCGGAGAACTGAATAGACAGAAAAAGTAATGACGTTTGCAAGAAGAGCTTTCTGCCTCTTTAGCAAGAACCTTTACCTTCAACGATGTAGAAAAACTGTATGGCGAAGAAAGCTACGTTCACATGTAACTCAGGTGGAGCTGGATTAGAGTTAGGATCTAAAGAAAACATTAAAGAATCACATTCCTTGTTTTGCATAGGGCAGTACACATGAAAAAACACCTAAAGCACAGAAATAAGCATAATTCATTTTCTTTCGCCTAATCTGGTCATCTGCAAAGAGACCTGGGTAGCATTAGACGCACGGGAAACCAAAAATGTAAGAACCCAAGCGCAGGCAATGATTTAAACAATTAAATGAAGAAATTCAAGCAGAATGAGAGCAAGATGAAAGAGAATTTCTGGATGATGCTGTTTGGAGTGGTTTTGCAGGCCTTCGCAGTATCACGTACTGGTCAGCTCCAACAGCAGGACATGAGATGTTCCCACTTCTGTATTTTTCCTTCATAAACTAGAGATTATAGATTTGTGGGATAATTAACTCAAACTAATTCCCTTTTATTGTTGAAGCACAATACTGACAAAACGACAGAAATTCATTGATCGAGCCAGAATGAACCCATCTGAAATGTGGACAGAGTCAATCTCGGGGTTTTTCCACGCCTGTCAGAGGTGGAGATGTTGGGCATGCGAGCAAGCGGAGAACCCATGAGCTAATTTAGCAAAGAAAAGGAAGTTTGGCAGGCTTTGAGGTAAAGTCAGTTAACGTAATGGTATAGTACTGAGGGAAAATAACCGAAGTTACGAAGCCCACATCATCCTAATCTCTGTTTCATCAACTGCGTTGAAGAGGCTGAGAAAGAAGTATATACTTCATTCTGTAGGAAATACGCTTCTTTTTTTGAGTTTAAATTGATGGGAATGCATCATTTGGAATGTTGCATCCGACAGGGAGCTGACCTGCTAGAACATCAGTTTATCATAAATTTTAGAACTTTATGAATACCTAGGTGTGCTCAAGAAAGGCGTACGAGCGGTTGCTATTGAAATTCAGCCGGATTTACGCAGCACAGACCTCTGGGTGCCTACTCAACAAAGCTTTTATGTATCAAAACAAAAAAAATTTACAAAGTCCTTGATCTTGCATGTATAAATCCAACACTTGCAAATACAAATACATACAAATAATTTCACGCACAAATTGTCAGGCTGGCTCCGACGAGACCATCCATACATGTGAAACCATTTACCTACGTGAGCGTTCGCAGGGCCGAGCCTTACGCGCAACGAGGGCTTTGGGAACGTTGCCCATGGAAGAGGCAGTAAGCATCCGTTGAGCAACACAAGGCATTTATGTATTGGATCTCCACCATAAATCTTCAGAGTCCATACAAATCTGACAAGATCTGAGTTTTTATTAAACTTAACTTTAAGCTTGTTCTGCTTAAACTTCCTTAGCCTCGCCGTGGGACCCTCGCCCAAGGATGGTGAAGCTGCACTACTGCAGCTGTAGACAGGTTGTGCAGTGTAAGCTGCAACGTGGGTCACAAGCTTATCCCAGATAGCCTGTATTCATTATTTAAGAGAATTATGAACTGAAAAGGGATTAAACCAATAAAATACGCAGACATTAAACAGCCGCCTTCAGAATTTTATCCAAAAACCTACACTGCTTTTAGAGAACGATACCCTTTGTGATGAGCATGTTAACCGTGGTACGGAAAGGAGTGAAGAATTATATCTCTGAATTGTATGACAGAATTACACTCCCTGCCACAGAAATCTGTAGTCTAGAAAAAACAGACCATAAAAGGATTTTCTTAGATCCTCTGGGAGTCCTGCACGTGGGCACATCCTACCTGGAAGTAAGTTTCTGAGGAATCTGAGGACACAGCTCTTTTTGGGAATGATTTCATAAGCAACAAGAATAGCCAAAAAGCAGGAAGAGTTGCTCCTGGAGAGAAAGAGCACAAGTGGATCACACAAACCAGGGGAAAGCGCAGAGCCCTGGGATAACAAAAGCTTCAGGGCTTTCCCAACCGCTGACAGCAGGCAGCCCGTGCCCGTACCAATTCACATCCAGCCCTAGCTACAAAGGACACCCAAGGATGTCATACTCCAGCTTTGAAGCTAAAGAAACCAGATTACCCACCAGCAAAGAGATCATTTTTTGCCGCTAACGTGTTTTGCAAGTGTCGGATGCAGCGCTCCCAGCTTCTGCCTTTACTTGTCATTTCGTGGGCATAGCAGCAGCTCCAATTCTTTCCTGATGAGATAAAGCGCTCCTGCGCCGCGCTTGTACTAAGGGCGAGCCGTAAACGCGGGGTTATAATTTATTTATGTGCATTAGAAACTAGCTAATTTGCACTAGTGACTGGATACCCTATTGGAGGTTTTCATATTTTATGAATCAGCAAGCAAGCTAATGAACAAACAATTAAGGAGTGAAGAAAGAAATGTACTTTGTTTGTTACTTTTAGTGAGCCCTAATAATATATTATATTAGCGACTACATTTGGCTGGAGTGAGGCAGTCTAGACAGTAACCCTGCTTTAGAAAAGCAGCGAAACGTCTGCACGGGGTGCGATAACGAGAAGCGGGGCAGGGCTGCCGAGCGCTTGCGTGTGAACCAAACTCCAGCGGGCGAGAGCAAGGGACAGGCAGGGAATTTCTGTCCGACGGGATGAGCAGATGCCCGAAAAAGAGGAACGCTGCCTTGGATGGTCTGAGTTCGCATCCTTAAATAGAGCTGTGGGACAAACACGCAGCTGTTATTTGCATGGAGAAAAATCAATGTGTTTAGAAGAGGCAGGAATTAAAGCAATTTGTGCAGGGTGTTGTTGGGCTGCACGGGTGCTGCTGCCGATGTGCAGGCAGTGGGAGGGCTGCGACTCAGCTCCCAGAAAAGAGGTGAAGGGAGGGTGCTCCGGCACCGCATCCCCCGGCGCTTTCAGCCCAGCCTGGTCCTCTCCACCCCCGGCAGGAAGCGTGGCACATCTGCACCCCACCGTGCACCCCGCCGCCAAGGCACCTTGCCTTCCGGTAGGGCGCTTCGGGCGTGCAGGCTTCACACGAGATGCTCCCGGGCGCACGGCTAGCTCTGGGGCCGCTGGCGACGGGGCAGCCTGGCCACCCCCACCCCATCGCCGAAAACCTGGAGTCTCTGCTCTGGGATATTTGCTGAAATATCCCATCTGGCAAACAAGCCCGGCAGCTCCACCGGCAACCAGCAGCTACAGCTCGCTGGCTCTTTTTAGGCCAGCCATAAAGCTGGTAAACACTTGGACTCGTCTGACAAAACATTTGAGCAGGAGGAAATGGGGTGTGTGCAGAAATACTCCATTACATATTGTAATGGCAGACATTAATTCCACGTTAATAACACTTTGCACTTTTCAATCACGTATTCTAAAACCCTTTAGATAGGTGGGGAAGCATTTGGCTGGTGATTACTGGGCAGAGCCCAAAGGTGTATTCTTCCCCGCGGCACGAGGAGGTGAAGTGACTTGTCAGAGTGGCAGAGCTGGGAAGAGAAGCTACATCTACCCATTTCCAGACCTACATTCCCATCCAGTTGCCAGAAAAAGGAGTTAATTTAAATATTACCGTTTGCTGACCTACTTACAACGCTACCATCACAACTTGGAAGCTGTGATCAAGTATATTCCCCCCCATACCCGGGCTTTTTTAGGATAACACTATCTTTGAAGTGTGCCTTTCAGCTGCGTTAAACAGACGGATCATTATTATTTGCTCCACTTTCTTAACGAGTCCCTGTTTGCTGTGCTACAGTCGCTGCAGAATTTGGATTGACTCTAGCTCAGCCTCACAGCCCTGAAAAGCACCTTCGCAGCACAGCCGTCGCTCGCTGTCGTTGTCACCCGATGGCCACCGTCACCCCTTGCCCAGGGAGCCGGCCGGACCTAAGGACACAGGGCCCGCGCAGAAAGAGCAGAGAGTTTGCCTCCGTGCCTGTACCTGCTCCTGTTTGTCCTCTTCCCTTCGTTTTTCTTTCTAAACAGCCTTCTCCTTCCTCAGCCAGCCCACTTTCGGTCCTTAGTGGGCCACTGTCACCTTTTGTTGTCAGCCTTCCTCCCCTTCACCAAAACCCCAAACCCTTTCCTGCTTGCAGAGGAGAACTACAGGCACAACCGAATGTCAACAACCACAGCATGCAACGTGAAAGACGAAGTCAAACGACATGCCATCTCCTTGCTGGCGGCCACCGTCACCCATCGCGGCTCTCCTCCTGTGGTTTCTCGGATCCCGATCCCTCTCAGCCTGCCGGGTATCCCGGCAAAACCCCGCTGGAGGTTTAAGCCGCTGCACTAGATTAAAAAGCTGACAGGGAAAATTTGAAGTAAGAGGACGGAGGAAATGGTCAGCGTTGTGCCCAGTTTCAAGGACAGACCAGTGCTTCCTAAGTAGGTCGCATCATGTGGAGGGGAAACCACCCCTGCCTGACCCTGCTGTCGCTGAGCTGCCCCAAAGTGCCTCCCCAGGGACGGTCACCGCCACCACGTTCCGCTGGCCCGACACGCCATGTACGAGCGTACCGCCGCGGAAGGAGGAAATCCCAATTTTAATTCCCTGAGTGATTCCACCCTGAAAGAAACACCAGCCCCAAAACTCGGCGTTTCTCTCCCTGCGCCCGCCCGGGTCGCCAGGAGCCGTTAGGCGTCCTCAGCCTCGCCGTAACCTCGCTCACACAAACTGTTTACAGCCATTTCGTCGAGGTGCACCAGGTGTGGATGCGGTTACCGACTCCGAGACTGTTTACCTCATCCTCCTTTCTGCATCACATTGTCACAGACTGTACATCAAAATCAGATAACAATGGCACTTCGCTCACAGCCAGCTCAGCCCCGGCGCACTCAACGCACCGGAGGATGCGGCGCACGTACAATCCTCCCACCAAACCACACACGAGCTGCTGCAATCAAGTATCTGCCTTATCTTTTTTTTTTCTTTTTTCTGAAGTAAATTACATTGAATTTTTTTTTTTTTTACCCCTTTCAAAGCTAATATACAAATGACAGGATGTTGTTGAAGGAAAATATGAGCTTTCATAAGCTGTTATTATTAGCACATGCGCACCTCTCCGCTGCTTTGATCTTGCTGTAGGTTGGTGTTTATTCCTCCCGACTCCGTACCAGCTGAACTCAGACCCGGTGTCTGCTCCGATAGAGATCACCAACAATTAAAGCTGGATTTGTTAGCCACAACACCGCGGAGCCAGAGCTCTGGGATAATTACCAGGGTGCCACTCGGCCGAATACGCTATATATAGTTTTCCCAAAGTCTCTCGGCCGTGCCGAGGTGTTTGCTGTCAAACGGAAGGGCGGCAGTGTGTACTGAACAGGCGCTCTTTGATATTTCACATGTAAGTTAGAGCACGTTCAGGCTTTGTTTGCAGCGGAACCGTGCTTCTTCCATTGTTTGCCGAGCAGGAAAAAAACCAAAACCAACCAACAATGTTCAAAAAAGCCACTACAAGCCACTCTAAAAACAGTGTTGAGGATTCACAGCCATCTCAGCTGATTTCAGTGATCAAAATAAGTTTATATACGTAATTATATATGGATTTTTAAACACTTCTGTTGGCAGCACAGTCAATCCTGCCACAAAAAAAGTAATTCCCAGAGTGTTCCTGCTTTGGTTGTCAGAGGAATCGTCTGCTGAGGTTCAATCCGTTACAGGTCCACAGCCTCACAGAGGGCAGGGGAGCTGTACAGACAACGCTCAGGGCGCCATTTGGTGCTGATGCACAGAAAGAAAAACTTAGTCCCTGGACCAAATGTGCAAGGCCAGTGATCAGGAAGAAGCAAGCTGTAAAGCCAGCTGAGAACAACCCCTTTTACCAATGTAAACGGAGGGAATGAGTTAAAGAGAAGAAAGTACCAGGAATGGGATAGGTGGTTCTATCAGCTGGCTTCATGCACAATTAGACAATAATTTTAGGCAGCCCGCGTTCAAAGCCCAGCCACTCTCTAATACATCAGCAGGCCGGCAAAGGCAGCACGTGGGATGAAACGCGACAGCGCTGGGAGACCCAGGTTTGGAGGGGGAACTCGTCCGGCTGTCCGTCCTTCCCCGCATCCGCTGCTGCTGCAGCCTGTGTGCCCCAGCTCCCAGCCCTTTGTCCCCACGCAGCCAACTGACATGCACTAAAAATACCCCTGCAGAATGGGAGGGGGGGATTTTCAAAACCCTGCTCGGCTCGTCGACCTCAGAAGCGTCCCCACGTTTGCAGTCCCAGCCACGTGAGGGCTCGGGCTCACGCAGAGCGATGCCACCGAGGCCTCAATGAGTGCCACCAGGTTTGGAGGTGACGCGCAACGTGGCAGGGGGCTCACAGCGACAGCACGGGTCTGCTGTTCGTATTGGAGGGCGACGGGAGGCTGAGCGACGGTAGCTGGGAAGAGCTATGTGAAAAATACATCGAGGGAAAAAAGCACATCAGAAAATAAAAGATATTCTTGATGAACGTTTTTGTGAAAATTCTGACCTGGTGACAGAAGTTACCTATTCAGTCTTGAAAAACAACATCAACGGAGCAGGGGCAGTCTTTGAAAAACACCACAGACAAGAAGTTTGCAGAACTCCGAAAACTCCCCGCCAGCCCTAACAACTGTGCAAAGGGAATGGGGAACGGCAGCAATCACAGGAGACAGTGGCTGCCAGCGCCGCTGAGTGATATTTACATCAGTGTCCTGCCAACAATGCCATTACGGGATTATCAGGGCGGATTAAGCCTTTAGCCAATTACCCCGACTGGTAAATTGGAGATTGTCTAGACTTTTTCATGTTCAACAATATGCATGAAGTTTCTCTTTATCGCTCCAGCATCACACGATGCTCTCGTGGGACGCGATCCTGCGCTTCCCCGGAAGGTTCAGGTGAGCCGTGCCTGCAGCTCCGGGTTGACTTCGTGTGGCCCCGCGCGCAGACAGATTTATTTCAGACGGGATTCTCATAAATTCAGAACGACTTCCAAATTTCTTGACTAGGAGATCAAAGAGGCAAGCATTTGCTTCACGCCATCTGGGGAGCTGCTCAACAGGGCAACGCAGTCTGGGGAGGGGGGGAGGAGAAGGGAAAAAAGAAAGTCTCGGAGATTATGCCCTTAAAAAACAAGCTCAAATGCCACCCTCGCATTAAAAAGCGCTGGTTGGCAGTAACAATTAATTTCTTAACTGAAACCCGCCCAACTGTGTCCAAGTGCTTTAATTTGCCTATTGCTACAATATGCAAGGGAGCTGGCAGTAATGGATTTGCAATTAAAACGAAAACTGGCAAAGAAATCGCAAAGCTGGCAAAAGAGCTAATCTGCAAGCCATGATCACAAGATTACAAAGTGTTTATGCACATGCTAATTACCCGAGTACGTAGCTGAGAAGGACTTGTAGGAGAGAGCACTGGCTTTGCGTGATCTAAATCCCCGGATCCGCACGGCCGGCCCAGCCAGCGCTCTGCCTGCTTCCCACAGCGCCGGGGACCGCGGGGGGAATCGCCACGGAGCGACAAGGGACGGGCAGGGTCCCCCCGTGCCATCCCACATCGCAGCCGGGGAAGGATGGCAGCCGCCTCTCCGGCGGGTCAACGTCAGCGGTCGCTGGGAGCCACGTCCTCGACCGGAGTACGGAGCCCACCGGTGTGAAATGAAAATCACCCTAATAAACTAACAGCCGGTTCTTCACTGTATGTGCTGTCCCCTGGCTCTACAAACGGTTATTCCAGCAGGTCCCTGGCACCCTGCGCTGCAGCCACCAAGGGCGAAGGCGCACCTATGGCCACGAGCGCGAAACCTTGACAAATGACCTGCAAAGGACGGGATGGGAAGGGAAAAAAAACTTAAAAGTGATCAAACGTCTGTGCACACAGCTCGTAACAGAAAGTGACAGTGGTCAGGGGCACCGTGAAGAGCAATTTGGAATCACAGGAGAGAATTTCAAGGAGAAAACAGAGTGGAAGAGCAGTCCCAGACTAAAAGGCTGCTGGGAAAACTGAGATTCTTTAATATATAGGATTAAGGATTGCCAGTATCCTCAGGGAGGAAATGCAAATGGGGTTCAGACCATTTTTTCCATAAAAATTAGGAAGGAGAAAGAATAGACTTTGAAGTTCAACATGTTAGTAAATGAAAGCAACAGCAAAGGAGACACAAAGAGAAAGCAAGCCCTGGACGCCTAGAATTATGTCTTAAACACTTGGTACTGAAAGACAGAACCCGAGGTGATGAGGAGACTTCCCTCCATGCCACGCACAGATCCCAGAAAATCTCTAGATTAGAAACTGCCTGAGAAAAAAAAAGCATTGCACAACCAAGGTAGGATGGAGCACGGCATTCAAATGGGATTCTTCGTGCCTTATTCAGCCAGCCCGGGATGACGAGGCTGCGAGGAGCACGTCAACGAAGATCTGGCGCGTACGGCAGGCTGCTGCCGGGTGCGCAGAGCACAGGAAGGGTTTCTGGATGGGGCTCTCCGCTCTATGAAATGGTGGCTGGAATCGGTGTGGAAAGAGGTGACAGACAAAGGACATGTATGGAGAAGTCAGAAATCCAACAAGCACCTCTACAGAGATGGGCGGGCTCGGTTGTGTTGACAGGGGCTGGTCATTCCTGACACCCTCGTGAAAGCCGGACAGTTGGTCCAGGCTGCACGGAGGTGGTGAAGGACCAGAGGGACATCGTAAGGATGTACAGCAATGCTCATTGCTGGGTCTAGCAGAGGGACGGATGGTCTTTGTGGTGAGTTCTCAGAGGTGTCAACGGCCTTGCTCCATTCCAGTAGCCGGCTGAGATGGGCAATCGGTATTTGGCTGAAGGTCATTCCAACCCTTCTACTCGGGTAAGGCAATTACAGAGCGAGTTCAGCCCATCGTTACCGGTGGCCGTGGAATGCCATGTGTCAGGAAATGGCACCCGACCATCACTGATGCAGATAAGGGTTACGGAGTTAATTAGCACTACGGAAAGGGTGGTTCAAGGGAGAAGCGCTTCAAAACTTGGCTTGGAGATTAATTTATCCATCCCTACCTGCAATGGGCTGTCAAGCAATTAATAGCATGTCAGCTATTGGGGTAACTGAGCGAAACTCGGGGGTCCATGGCGCAGAGGAGATGATGCACCAGGATAAAGAGGAGACAATACAATGCTGGGTCCTTCAGACTATAAATGCTATGACTCTACAGCTGTTCCACGCTCCAAGTGAGATGTGTGGACTGCAAGAGTTTAAAGAATATAATACAACTACAAAGTCTTTTGTTGCTTTTTTAAAAAAAAACAACATTTAGGAGAAATGTTCCCTTACATCCAGAGATTCGGTTGGCCTCTCCGTATGTGTTCCCCAGCATCTCAGCCAGGCTCTGCCATTCCACCTCTCGCGAGGAGAGCCTCAGATACAACCGCTGCCGACTTAAACCTCATCTCCAAACCAGTTTAATAAAAGCTGACTGCATCTGCTTCCACGTTATTAGTTCTGCCCCAAAACTCTGTTCCTGGCAACACAATGTTCCACGCTAATGAGCCAAATCTTCCCCTCCCATGGCAGTGCTCCTAAACCTCCACACCATTCAGTTCACAAAGTTACCACCCTGTTTTCCCCTCGGGGGAGGGAAGGATTGCAGCTGCAGAGGGGGTTCTTCAAATAATACGAAGGCCAGAGATCTGTGGGAAAATCTGCTCTCAGACAAATAGCACTTGGGGGCATCTGCAGAGAGAACCAGCCCCTCTTTACTTCTGTCTGGGTCCCACGTCCTTCTGGCAGCGGAGTTTTTTATGAACCAAGCTGCCATTAATCCCCTGCCAGTTCCTACACCCTGCCATCCTCTGTGGGTAGACAGCACGGGGTGGGAGATAACGCTGCGGGGAAGTGGTATTTACTTCAGCTGGATTTTGCAGCTTCATGGGAGAGTTTCTACTCGGGGCAGTTCTTTCTCACCCACTCCTGCTGCAAGAAAAGCAGGGTTTGGGTAGACGAGGACGACTTTTCTCAGCGCCTCTTCCAGTGGATTTTCACCCGTTCTTGCCGCTTTTCTCCCCGCAGCACCGACCGCGAGACAAAGAGCGATTGGAGGTTATCGCGCCGTAGCGATGCTGCTCGGATTAAAGAGAAATCAGATAAGCTCTCATTACCCAACTGAAACTCGCTGCTAGACTTTTATTAGAGAAACGAGAACGTCTGAGAGCGGGAGGGCCCCGCGGCGCCCCAGCTGAGACGGGAGGGCCGTGCGCCGGCTCTCCTGCCCGGGATGCAGAGATGCTCGGGATGCAGGGATGCCCACGGCACGAGGCAGAGCCCCAGCCACCACGAACACGTGTGGTTTTGGCCTCCGAGTGCTCACACCTGGAGCCTCCAGTAAGGAAAATTTAGGCTTAGAAGTCGACACAGGCAGGATGGATGGCTTTAATATTTCACAAATGGATGCGCTAGCGACACAGCCGTCTCTACCCCATCGTGCTGAGTTTCCTCGTGTTTCTGAAAGTTGGCCTGAACTCATCTGACCGCCTCCTCTAACGCTTTCTGTTATAAACCTTTCTGCACCACATGTGACAGCAGCATCTCCCTGGAACAGATTTCATTCGCTTCTGACTTTGCCTCAAGCCATTAACTGACAAACTGGCAGCTAACTACTGTTAACAAATGATTTCCTAGAGATTACTGTTTAAGTAAAAAAGGTTCCAAGATAAATAGACTCATTTTTCATGACAAGGAATTTGAATTATGCATCCAGGGGTTTGGTATGCGTGTCCAAAAACTATGCCGTGCAATCCTGGAGGTTGTTCTCATCAGGATATTACAAGTGGCTAAATAAGAAATGACATTTTCTCCTCGGGTTCACAGCGCGGATTTGAGCGGCACGCGTACGTGAGACGACGTGCTGGACCATCCAGCCACCGTTCCCATCCAACTAATGCCGCTCTGTGAAGTTACTGTTCGGGCTGAGAAAACCATTTGTTTTTAAAGCGAGCGAAGATGCCAATCGCCTTGGAGGAGTTGTGGTTTTAGGGCCACCTGCAACTTGCTAAAAGATTATGAAATTGCAATTTGTTTAATATCTTGGAGTAAATGGCCTAACGAGCAGCACAGCTTACTTTTTTTGGCTAGTCCTTCTCTGACCGTTTTTGAAACATCCCCTCTCACAGCAGCCTGGGTTGGATTTTGTGGGGTTTTTTTGGGTATCGATGTGGCTTTCCCTGCAGTGCTCTCCAAAGATCGCTTACACACGAAACGATAAAGCTTCAGAACGCTCCTGGGGGAAACTGAGTCACAGAAAAACGAGCTCCTGGGGGACTGGGAGCAGAAGCTGGGATAAAACCACGCTTCCTTCGCCGCAGCCCTGCACAGCTGTTACAAGACTATCCGGTTCCTCCGCTATAAAACTTGGTAACATGCCTCACTTCTTACCTGATTCTGAGACATCCTGTGTTAACACAAACAACTGGTGTTGCTGGCGCCTGGTTACTCGGCCATTTCCAGGCGTCTGGCACAGCACCTGGCGCTCTCCGGTAACGGGATCGCTCGGCTCCGTATCAAACGGGCTCCCAGGGCGCAGGCAGGGGACAGGCAGCTCCCACCCACGGCAAACAGCGACGCACCCGCCTGGGAGTCGGTTTTGAGAAGAAAGTCTGGATGAAGAGTGATGCTTTTGGACACGGGAGCCGATCTCTCAGGGATTCACTGCGGCCTGCCTCATCCCTCAGGACGCAGATCCACGTACTAGATCCGTACAAATGGTATATTACAACTCTAAACCCTTTTATTTTGCAAAGTTTAAATACGTGCACGTAGTTACATACTATTTCCAATAAATGTCAATAACCAAGCAACTGGCACTGACATACTAGGTAATTTTCTGTCCTCCTGTGGGAAGAAATTAAGTTTTCTCTACAACAAATCTGGTGTTCAAGTGCTGTCAGAAGGCCCAGCCAGCACACATTCAGTGTTTTTACCTGAATTCTGCTCCTAGCAGGAAAAGCAGAGTTCACTAAAATAGTAAAAAACTCACATTGCCAGCTATAACCCTGGTTTCAGCTATCACATTCACTATGGAAAACACAAAAGGGCTTAGGCATGATGTTAACTTCAAGTCAGAAGGGCTAAAAACTTTTTAGCTTTTTTCTAAACAGTAGTATCTGTTGCACTATATGGAGCACGTATGCCAACATTTCTTAGCACTTAGGTGGAAATATGTCCTTAAATTCCTGCCGACCGTTTAGAAACGAATGCATTTACTCTATGAGGTTTAGATAAAGTTATTGCCTTGTCAAGGTGTTCCCACGCCCCGCGGTCCAGCTGTTTTAGGGAGCTAAATCAGCAATAGAAAGCACATTTGTGTCATGTCCTTTGACAGCATTTGATTCTCCCAAGTTGCTAACAGCCTGCAAGAATCCAACAGATCCATCTGAGAACTCGAGAGCCTGTTTCCATCGGAAAAGGACTGCAGAGCTGGACAAGAGCTGCCCTTAGGTTAAACCAACCTGGAGAAGGACTGCGAGTCTCGCCCTGAATCGCTCCGAGCTGCGCTGCTTGCAGAGCTTGTGTCCTGCCTCACTACAACCACAGCGACATCTGATTTGAATGAAACTTCAGACTTAATGATTTTCATGCCAGCTCTTTAAGAAGCAGTGTAATTTTCTTCAACACCCTATTATTTTATTCACTGTCTGCAAAGATTTTGCTCCCATTCCAACAGCAAACTGATTTTGAGGAAATAAAACTGCTTCCAACTGGCTTTAGAGGAGCCACACGCTTAAAACCCTGGACAAGCTTAAACCTCAACCCCCAGACATCCTCGTGTTTGAGGGCGTGCATCCCCAGCATCCCCATCTCTGGTTACAAAAGAAAAATGCAAACAAGAGATCAGCACAGAAGATTCAAACGTGTTTTTTGTTTTGGTTTTTTTTTTTTTCAGAAAACTATCCCTATAGTGATGATTTCAAACAAATAACAAGCTAAAACCAAAACACAACAGCCATAAAATCAAATCTGATGAGCTCTTCAAAAAGATCTGGGGTGATATCAATTGGCAGGACTCTGTTGCTTATCCCAGAGCTACGACGGTTTATCCCAGCCAGGGCTTTGCTGCAAACACACCGCAGCCAGGAGGCTGCATCCTTTCATATTTCAAAACAAAAGCCGAGTTCTGATGGCTGGGACGAGGAAGAAATTTTTTTTTGTTGTGGATACATCACTGTGTAATTACTGCAGATTTCATTTTCTTTCTTTTGAATACTACAGCAAATAGAAAGAGACGTGGCAGCTCCTTGTGTTATCAGCTAACTCTCTAGATTTACATTTTGACAGTGAGCCCTCCAAATATCAGGGATGTGCATGTCTACTGAAGGAAAAAGAAAATATTTCCATTTGTAGGAGACAGGGAAATACAATTCATACTGTCAACCGCTGTCAAACTGATAGCAAGGAGAGCTTCATGTAAAATAATAAAACAAACAAACAAACCAACCCATTTACCCATAAGAAAACCAGGGTTAGAAACATGAGGATAAGATCAGCAAAAAACGAGACTATTCATGGGATGAGAACGTGGAAAATTCCACAAAGCACAAATGTTGCTAAGAATATTCAAAAGTCAAAGCTTTCTGTGGGTGTGCACGCATAGAGATGTCAACACAACTATTTCACGATCACCGAAATTGCTACTAGCCGGCATCCTCTCTGAATGGCTATTTTTAGGCCCCAGCCTTTCATGTGGTATAACGATGTGGATTTTACAAGAGCATTTATAATGCGTTTCATATGGCGCACGGTCCTGGAGAAACGGCTTTGTATAGGAGAAAGTTAAACAAAAAGGTTTGGGTGGTTCTCTTCTTTAAATTTTATTTCTTATTCTATATCACTGCTTCTGTTTCCGATTTAGGGTTGATATGCATATTTTAATTTATCCTACGTGACAGCACTGTCTCTCCCAAAGGAACACTCAGCACAGCAGGATGCGATCCCGCAACGCGTCACCGGGATTTCTGGATCCACGCGGCGCTTTGGACGGTCGGGTTTCAGAGCTGGCAATGCCACGCTGTGTAAGTTATCGCAGGAAGCCAAGGCTCAAAGGCCACATCTCGACCGGGGTACACCGGTGTCAGGGGCTGTGCGCCGTCTCCCCCGTCAGAACCGGCCTTTCCTCTCGCAGGGCCGAGCCGTACAAAGCAGGGGTTGGAGAAGACGACGGCTCCTCCTCGCTATCTCTGCTCCCGTGCCTGCAATTCCGGGACAGCGGCACACAACAACAACCACCAACTCCTCAGCCTCTCCGTGCTCAGAACAACACATTTTCATGTGGTAGATCTGGCGATGGCTTATTTCCCGAACATGAAAGCAATCTCCGCACTGCCATCTCCTCAGCGTTAGAATACAAATGCCACGTTTCTGATCCCTTCTCAGCGTTGTGCTGGGAAGAGCATCCCCAAGCGTGTTGATCCCCCTCGTGCCGAGTCAATCCTGGGCCTTCACAATTGGCTTTGTGCAAGTCCCCTCAGAGGAGAACCTCTGGTTACGCTCGTGTCTGCTACTCCTCAGCACAAACCACAGCAGAAAACAAATTCAACATATAGCACACAAGTTGAATCACTTAAAAAACCCCCCAAAAAAGTCTTTTTTTGGGGTCAGTCCGTGATTACTGCGTAGCTCGCAAGGCAGACGTACACTGTGGGTATGATAGTTCCAGATTCCCGACGGAACAAAGGCGATACTGTTGGGAGGTGTTTTTGCCTATCATTTAATCAAATGTAAAGTTGTTATAACCAGAGGGGAAAAGCGCTCTGGATTCTAGCATCCAGCTTTACTTTGGTTTCGAAAACTTACCACAGCATTGTTGAGTTTATTGTTTTGTTTAACAAAACACTAATTTTGGGACCCCGTGAAACACAATGAGGCAGATTCCTTTCGCGGCAGCCGAGCTGTGTTTAGCACAGAAGCAGCGGGCGGGAGAGGAGGGGTGGTTCAACGCCACTTTGGTGACCTCTTGCCCCATGCCTCCAGCCAGCGGGATGGGTATCGCTGGTTCTGCCAGGTTTTGCTAACCCCCCTCACCCTCAGTGTTGACCAAATGTCCCACTTCCTCCTTGAAAGGCAGCGGTGGTGGAAAAGTCCTTCATAACTTTGGGAATGGTCATAAATTGGAAAGACCCAAAGGCAAAAATCAGAGAAAGGGCCGCAGGACGGAGCAGGGACAAGTTGCTCCGTAAGGAAAAGGTGAGAGCTTTTGGTCCAAGATGACTGGGACATGACCAAGAACAAGATCCTGCCGTAATCAAGATTCGGAGGCGCGTGATGATGCAATCACTTCCTTTAAGAAACGAAGTAGGTGGGTTTGTGGGCCGGCAGCATGTGCTGAACCGGCAGTCCCGAGGCGAGAGCGAAGACCTCGGCTGACATTCGCAGAGGGCTTGGCACAGACTCGACAGGTTCCCAGGACATCTCATCATCCACGCCACCAAACGCTCGCCCTGCCTGGGGGCCGGAGGGAGCCGTGCCCTCCCGGACAGACTGCCGGACAAGGCAGCAGACAGCATGAGCGTTGGGGCTTTACTGATTCAGCGGGATTAAAACTGGAAACTAGGAAACGAGCAGCTCTGTATCCTGTTACCAACCCTCTGAGTCACCCGTCCTCCTACCGAACCTTTGTTTCATCCTTCAGACACGGAGGCTAATGAGCAAGTATCATGTTATAGCCTACTTTTTAAAAAGAGATTTGGAAGAATAGCACATGAAAGAGCTTCTGGGGGGGACTCACACATCCCAGCTTGGCACCAGCCCGGGATTTGGTCAGGCTGAGAAGTTTTCCCCACCACAACGGCCCTGCAAAGAGCTCAGGAAGCAAGTTGTACCTCCTCTCCTGTTTCTGTGCCCTCCACCCACCGCTGGTAAATGATGAGGTAAGAGCATATCTACATCAGGCTGGGAGAGATGTTGATGTCAGCCATCTCCCAGCACCAAGAGCGGCGAAGCATGGGAAACCCAGGAAATGAGCAGCAAATGAAGGGAGAGGCGTTACGTGATGGCTGTGGACTGCCCGAAGCCTCAGAGGGGTGGGATGGAGAGAAGCTCCTGCAGCGGCAATGCCGTCTCCAAGAGGACAGCGCTGGGGATGTCCCACCTAGTCCCCCTTCAAACCAACGCAACAGATGGGAGAAGACAATCCTTGAGGATTTCTTGAGGAATTTGTGACTCACACGCGGCGCAGGAGATTTTAGTCACCAACGAACGGCAGCACGTGCTCGGCTGCCGCTCACCCAAACCCGCCCTGCCCCGCACAGCCTCCCCATGAGCGTACGTGATGCTCACAGACGGGTGGGTCATTCCTTCACCTTCTCCATGGTGAATTAGCGAGGGGGCTCAAAGGCCAACCTCTACGAAACGAAGACTGAATTCAGCCTTGCTGAATCACTCACGGCCAAAGGGCAGACAAAGGGTGCGAGGTTAACATCAAGCTGTAGATGTTTCCTCAAAACTGTTGATATTTCTCAGCGCTTGACCATGCTCTACCAATAACCATCGTGTCATGGACACCCAGACACACACAGTCCCGACCAGACTGCAACCTCAGGTGTGCGGCTCACACCAGCCGTACCCCGAAAACCTGCTTCCCTTGCAGATGACGCTAGAGATAGCGAGGGATTCAGCCGGCGATGAGGATCTGGCCCTTCACAGAGGATCTACGCGAGCAGTCAGAGCCGTGCCTACGGACTCGGCCGTGTCTGTTCAGTCACGGGAACACACGCGTGTTACTCGAACGGCTGCCTCCGAACAGCCAACGCCGGCACACCCGACCGTACAGATCTGTCAGAGTTTCCACCCCAGCGCAGGAATTTAACGGTGCCTGCAGAATTACGGCGGGAGAGGGCCCGCATGCTGCGAGGCGACCCGCAAACACGGTGCAGAGCTCCTCGCCGCTCCCCTCTTCTCTCAGTTAAAGCTTCGGATACCAGACCAGCTCTGCTCTTTCATCTTGGACACGTCGTGTGCCGCCAACCCCCAAACCACTTTGTTCTTCACAGTTGAAACTTCAGAAATATTAATCATTAACATGGATGAGCTTTGGGAGCTTGGGTTGATGTTAGGTTGGTTGGTTTTTTTTGCTTTTTCTCTCCAAATTCTCAACCGGTTGAGCTAACAACGTTCCACAAACAGCAACAGTTGGAAGCTTGCAGAACGGTGCCTTTACTGTACAGAACCTCACAGCAGCTCCCCACCGACAAAGCATCCCGTGCCCGGGAAGCCAGTTCCAGGGGAGTCTGAGAAGGAATCCCAGTGGGAGGGCAGAGCCTGAATCACGTGCACACTGATTCACATGCACGGATTTATATAAAACTTGCCTTTGTTTCCCTGTGACATTTTTCTTTTTCTCTTTTTTTTCATTCCAAACAATCTTAAAAATAAGGTTATATTAGACCACACACAGGCAGTACTGTATCATGTCACTGCTTCTCAAGCAGAACTCTCTAATTTATTTCAAAGGGAAGTTCTGCTTCAAAATTGAGGGTGTGATATGAACTCAGAAATTAACACAAGAATTTTCCTTGGGGGGAACCGAGGCTGAATCAGACATGCAATAAATGACCTCGGAAGCCCTGTGCTTTGGTACATCCACCTATCCGACACTGCTTTCATATTAAAAAATTATTTTCACCATTATCCCATTTCAACCTAGGTAGAAGAGCTGGAAGAAGTGGATTCGCTCTGGTCAGGAGGGAACAAATTAGTCATGTGTCTGTCTGCCAGGACATCCATCAACAGGCACCGCACTCTTCCTGCTTTCTGCCGGGAATATAGCAATTTACGGGGACAGAGCACCGGCCCAGCGAGGTCCCGGGGCTGCCAGGGAGCTGGCTGGGATGCTGCTGGCGACGTTGCCCTCCCACGGCAGCAGGCACCACTGGGAACGCGCAGAGCTGCTGTTCACGTGCAGCCGTCCTCCTTCCACATCTGGAGAGGGACACAGCAGCCACAAATCCCCATCATGGGGCCACTCCGGGGAGTTTTCCCCCCACCACTGCTTTCAACAGGATCAGAACTCAGCAGAGGAAAAAAGCAGTACTGAAGGACTGCCCTGACAGTGCCAGGACAGAAAGGCTTCTACACAGAAGCAGCTGAGCTGCAGATTTCCTTCCGCCAACTGCTGCGGGGGAACAGCCTCGCGCCAAGGGATGGAGCGGCCCTGGGGGAAGGGGGCTGCAGAGGAGTAGCCGTGTCCCAGGGCTCAGCTGCTGCTGCCTGAGTATCCGTCCTGCAAAGGGCAGCAGGACACTTCCAGCTCCGTGCTTTTCCACCTCATGGCAGACATTTGGGACCTGTGGCCCCGGGCCAGCAGTAACTGCGCTTTCATCTTGCCCTGCGTGCCCAAGGGGACATTTCAAACCCTCTGAACAGGAACCAAGCTCCAGGAGCTCGGCGAACCACAGGGACCAGGCTCTGGACGTGGGCATTATTTCCTAGGCCTGCCGTCTCCTCCGGGAACCCGAGGCCTGCAGAGCTTGGGAAGGTACCACCACCCTTCTGCTCCGACACGAGCTCCGGTTAGACAACTCGGTAATTAAGAAAATTAGGCAGTGTCTGTTTTCCAAGGAAACAGAGGCTCTCAGACCTCTGTTTCTCACACAGACAGAAAGTCCAGCTCCTCAGCTTTACATACAAACCACGATAACTCTGCCTTGTGCACCTCGCGTGCTCACGACGCGTGACAGAGGTGCACAGGGGGTGCGAGGAGCTCTCCCACCGACCGCAGCGGGGAGGGCTCGTGCCCTACATACGGGACAGCGCGGCTCATTCCCCTGTTTTCCAAACCTATTTACAAAAGGAACTTAAAGGAACTTATAAAAGCGCTCCTTCTACCATTTAACTACCACATGGTACAAGATATAACAACGTTCAGAAAACCCCCTCGGGTCTAAACTCAATTATACAACTGTAGCAAGAAAAATATTTTAATCTGATCAAAGTGTTAACATGTTTGACCATGTCTGACCTCTAATGTTTGTAACCACCTAAAAGGCTGATGTTCTTAGTAAGGATGTTCCTTAATTTGATTTAAAGTCATTTGTACTATTTAAAAAAGGATATAGTTTTATGATTTTATGTTTCATTTAGAAAAACAGTTCCTCAACTTGGTAATATTCTTTGGAAGTTTCTTGCAGATTTTTTAACTGGCAAATCCTATATATTTCACTCTGGGAAAAGCAGGACTTTTCAAAAAGTCGGGAGAGTCCAAGGAGATGCATGAACCACGACTCATGTGACTCCCGAGAGCCGGGTGAGAAACGGTTCTCCGGGTGCCTTGCAAGATTTTCAGATTTCAGATGCGCGCACAGCCCGTGCTGAGATGCTCTTAACCCAGCCTGGCCAGCTGATGGGGGGTCACAGCACGCTCCCAAAACATGGGACACCCAGGCTCGGCCCGCTGCCTTGTCCCCAGCTCCAGGAGCATCCGCACACCCTGCCCACCTCCCAGTCCCCGTTTCTCTCTTTGACAGCCCTACCGCCAGTCCAGGCTACTTGTGCATGCTCAAACCAGCATCTCTCCAGCTGAACTACCCCAAACCGGCGTTTGCCACCTGCAGAGAAGCTGGGCCACCGAGCCGAACGCTCGGGGTCCCTTGCCACATCCTGCTGCTCGCTGGGGACAGCAGCTGGGCTTGGCGTCGCTGCTGCTGTCAGGTACCCAGACACGTTCCATGCATCACCCCCGAGCGACATCAGAGCATGTAAATAACACAAGTGGGTGTGTTTTGGTAAAAAGAGACAATTTGGGCTGGGGAGATGTGGGCAGCCCGGCAGGATGCTGGGGTGAGCCGTGTAACAGTCAGTGGGCTACAACCAGCTTGAGGGAAACAAAGCAAGAGTGATGCTGCTGAGAACAGAAAAAAAGAAAAAAGGAAAGCAGCACGCCAGTAATGCCGGTAGCGACACACCCACCCAGGCAGGGGCTCCGGGCCGGCTCCAGCGCCGCTCGCAGCACCTTGCAGGGGTTCGGAGGCGCCCACAGGAAAAAAAAAAAAGTGGTTTTACGATGTGTCGCAGGGCGGGGGTTCAGCCCGCAGCCTCGGTGCCGGCCGCCCGTCATCTTTCAGGGAGCTGCGTTATATTTTTCAGTCAGTTAAATGTAAAGCCCTGACAGTTTGCCAAAGTACTCCTGGGTTAATTTTTAATTTTTTTTTTTTTCTTTTTAAGGTTCTGAAATTAATCCTAGCTGCAAACAACTGTTTCCAGGAAGCCCCACGAACCAAAACTCCATCTCTACTACCAAGCGCACGCCTGACTGCGATATATCATCCCATTCACTCTCACCACCCTCCTCCCCGACTCCGCTCATGCTAAAGTGTTAATTAAACGCACTTTTATGGATGGTTAAGTATCTGCAATCTTCGGTCACAGATCTGACCTCCTCAATTATTGGAAGCAGCCACCAGATTATAGCCTGCGCTTTATATAACACAGCAGTAAAAAATCCATATGCGAGCAATAGCTCATTTACTGTGATAACCTTCGCACCGTCCGTATAAACACAGGGCAAAATTACCCAGAAAGATCTATCGGAACAGCTATTGTACCAAGTTGAAAAACCAAAAAAAGACCAGCCTTTATCTGAGGAAGAAATCTTCCCGTGTCTGTTAGGTAACAGATTTTTTTAGCTGCAAACATCAAATCAGCTTTTTAAGTCACGCAACATAAACCACCGCAGGATCCGGACAGGCCTAAGCAAAGCCGGCTGAGGCAGGGGATGATTTTTGTGGCTCTCAAGGGGACGGGATCATTCCTTCTCTGCTACTTAGTTTTCTCCCCTTCGAGTTCTGCAGTCTGTTCACTCCCGCCTGTCGCTCCGACAGTAACCTCTGGGGTTTCTACGGCATTATCGAGGGGAAAGGCAATTCACTAACCACAATCTACTTTCCAGCTTAATTGCTAATAAATAGGCTACGGCACTTTGTTGCCCATCTAGCAAGGTTTTAAGATTAAAAGAAATACTCCACTATGACAAATACCTGCTGCATACTTAACTCTGAATTTACCCAGATTCTATAACTAAATGCATTTAAATAAGACAAATTTAGTATCATCATTTAAAATGTATCAAGAAGAGAGCAACTTAATATTTTAGAGGGGCGGGGGGGATGCCTGGTACCTGGAGGAAGGGACACGAGGTGGGACGCAACAGAAGGAATGCTTATTTGGATCACAACAATGTACAAACGCTGTTGCAAACACATCTTTTCTTGCTGTAAACTGAAGGAAGACTTCAAAATTTAGGGACAGATCCTCAAGACCTGCAAAGCGACTCCAGCAGAATGACGACAGTCTGCAGCTGGGGAACCGGCGGCCCCGAGACGGGCTGTGCCGGGGCACGGGCTGGCTCGCGGAGGGACCCAGGCCAGCGGGGTCGGGCGGGGGGACGCGGCAGCGGTGCCAGCGAACAGTGTTTTATCACACTTTAACTTGAGTTTCATAACCCCACAATCCACCAGCTTTTCATAACGCCAGTTTAACATCCTGCCCCTCCAGTGAGCAAAGGCTTGAAATTAAAGAGGGCATTATATATTCTTTTAAACCTTGTCCCTTTACAGGTTAAAAACTAAAACTGAAATAAACCAAATGATGGTTTTTTCGTTTACCAACTGCAAATGCAAAAAAACACCCGAAATGAATGCAGCAACGCCGGCTCCCCAGGAGCAGGGACTTCCTGAACTTCTGACAGAGACAGCGATGGGAAAAGCCGGCTTTCGCAGAGAAGCCTTTAGTCTAATTCTTCAGACAGCAAAACTTCTAAACATTAGAATATACAGAATTACTAAAGCTGACTTGACCCAAGGGGGAAAAAAAAAACTTTACAGGAAGAAGACGGGAACAGTCCTCCAGCAGCATTAAGCCTTTTCCCAAAAACCTCTATTACCACTTCAGAAGCACAAGATCCACTTTCTGAGCCATCATCCACCACAGAGCCCCGAACCAAAAGCAGGCCAAAGCCTGGCCGTTTTACAAGCAGATAACGTCGAACTAACGTTAAACGGCGGGACACAGTCCTGAACACAAACACCACAAGCTGCTCGCCAAAGCCCGTGACCCCGAAAAAGGAAGGGGCATTCTTCCATCAGATATTAGGGTTTGACTGCTGGAGGAGCAAAGGCGAAACCAGAGGACAGGGAGACTGGAAAAGAAGCCTTCAGCAAATTTGGAGCCGAGCAGGCGCTTGCTGCCGAGCATCTTTCCCACTCCTTGTCCCTTCAGCTCAGGCAGAACAGCGCCTGGGCATTTTAGAACCAGGGCTGCAAGTTCTCAGGAAAAAAAAAACCAAAACCCAAAGCACACGTAGGTGCCCGCACAACACCTGCGACGCGGTTCAGCACTGAGACAGGCCGCGAAAGTTCTCTGCGAGGCGAGGAGGCACTCACCAGAGGTGACATGGAGCCGTTGGGCAGGTAGGGGTCGGAGAGCATCAGGAAGGGGTAGCCGGAGTACGCAGATCCTTTGTACATCCCTGGGTCCTGGTGCTTCATACCTGCCAAAATTAAAGTTCCCCATCAAGATTCGCCCGACAACAGGTGATTCCTCTGCCTGTCAGGGGGGCCCCGAAGAGGTTACAGCACATTTTTGGGAGTCTTTTTGCCCCGTACTTCTCAGAGAGGGTGTTGGGGGGTGCAGGGGTCTCCTGGGGGTGTGGGGAAGCTGCTGACAGGAGCAGCGTTCGCCGGGGGGGCCAGGCCGGCATCCCTTACTGCTGCAGGGCCTGGGGTTCACCCGCCCCGGGGATGGCAGGCGCCTGGACAGGGACCGGGGATGGAACGGGATGGGGGGACAAATTGAGGGGGGGGTCGCTGCCACTAACCATCATCCATGTGGTCCGGCAGCTTCTCCTGATAAACTCTCTGCGGATCCTGCACACGCCTGACGGCCTGCGTGGGGAGGAGAGAGAGAGAGAGAGCGGGAGAGGGGAGGCAGAGCCGGGGGGTGGCGGGGCGGGGGGCGCGGGCCCGGGGCGGGGGCGGCGCGGGCGGTCCGGCCTCACCTCGGGGTCGGCGGCGGCAGTGGCGGGGCTGCCGCTCCCCTCCGACTCGTTCACCAGGGAGGATTTGAGGTCGGCCAGGTCGCGCTCCGTGAAGGCGTTCTCGGGGATCAGCTTCTCCTCCTGCTCGCCCTCGTCCTTGAAGGCCAGCATCTCGTCGGTGGCCCCCAGGTCGTCGCCGCCGCTGCCCAGCTGCGGCATTTTCCTCCCGCCGCTCCCTCCCGAGCCGCGCTGCAACTTTCCCGGCGAGTATTGTTCTCCGCCGCCCGGATCGAGCCCTTCGTAATTATTCTTATTTTTTTTTTCCTCCCTCAATTTTTTTTTCCTCCTCTCTCTCTCAAAAAAAAAAATTCTCCCTCTTGAAGTTTTTCTCTTAAAAGTTCTTTTTCCCCCCTTTCCTCCTTAACTTTTAAACTTTTTTCCTCTAATTCAGTTTCCCCTTTTCCAAATTCCTTTTAAATCCTTTCTTAAAGAAACAAATTACAATCGCTTTTCCTTCTTAAATCCTTTCCTTCCCCCCTCTCCGGGGGGCTCGGCAGGCTGCGGGCGGGCGTTGCGGGATGCCGGGCTCCACAGC
>JAAGAY010143349.1:42213-66721 GCA_011801015.1 Ardeotis arabs
CACATCTGCACGTGCATGTGCATACAGCGATGCTTATCTGCGCACACGCAGCTGCACGCGCATCTCCGTGCACACATCTTCACACGCGCCCATGCACAGCTCTGTGTGCGCACGTCTGAGCGTGCGCAGGCTGCACACGCGCGTCTGCGCGGCCCCACATGCCTCTCTGCAGGTGTCTGTGCACATCTACACGCACATCTGCACGCCCACAACAGCACGCACAGCTACACACCTGGCACACGCGAGCACTTGCACACCCGTGCGCACACGAGTGGGACCCACACACATCCCTGCACACATCAGCACGCGTGAGCATGCAATTGCACGCTTCAGCACGCACAGATCAGCACACACACAGATCTGCACACTCACATTTGCTCGTGAATCTGCAAGCACGGACTGGCAGCACACAACTAAACACAGAGGAGCGGCACACGTCTGTACATCAGCACATGTATGTGTGCAGAGACACCAACACAGAGATGTGTGCACACGGAGACATCGGGACATACGTGAGTGCACGCACAGGCACATATCAACACGTATGTGTGTGCACATAGACATCAGGGCATGTATGTGTGCACACAGACACGTATCAACACACGTGTGTGCACAGCGACACATTGACACGTGTGTGCGTGTGCACAGACAGGATGTGTACCGTATGCACACACAGACACACAACACACGTGTGTGTGCACACAGAGAGATCAGAACCTGTAGGTGTGCACAGACATGCACCAACACATGTATGTCTGTGTGCACAGACACATCAACACATATGTGTGTGCACACGCAGGCATCAGGACGTGTACGAGAGCACACACAGACACACATCAACACATGTATGTGCACACACATAGGCACACACCAACACATGTATGTGTGTGCACAGACACGCAACACATACGTGTGTGCGCACACAGGCATCAGGACACATACGTGTGTGCACACAGACACACAGCAGCACACACATGTGTGCACACGCACACACACGTGCAGCCAGCAGTTGCGTCTTCGCGGCCCTGGGCACACCCAGCTCCCGCGGGCTGGCGTGGGTGCCGCAGGCTGGGCCCAGCGTGGCTGCGGAGCACGGCCGGGCCCAGGGCGACGCCTGCAGCACCCAGCACCCCGCACCCCGCCGTCGCTCGCTCATCCCCGGCCCCTTGGGAGGCGCAGGCGGGACGTTGGAGCGCGAAAAATGATGCGTGTTCCCGAGTGGCCCTGAGGGTCAGGAAACATGGAATTACCATCTCCGCCGCCAATTTTGAAGACACTAGACACTTCTGTGTCGGCGTTGGAGTTTTTTTTTGTTTTTTTTTTAAGCAGTTCCCATGGAAAAGGAAACTCCCCATCGCTTCTGATCACACACGACAGGTCCTGTGCATGTCTCCGGTAGCTTAAAACAACACCCCGATATTTATTTTCCTTAATTAAGATTGCGTAAGATAGCCCTGGGTCCTGGAGACTTCTCTACAGACTGCAATGACGCCATGTAAATTGTTTTTTATGACCCAATACACTGCATATTGTCACATTCAGCCCTTGAATAGGAAGCTAAAAATCTCGGTCCCTATTTTTCCTGTTAATGAGGCTGTTATTAGTAGGGATATAATCTCATTACTTTTTGGGGAGGAGAAGAACTAGTTGGAGCCACTTTGAAAAGTACGGAATATATTTAAATGGAGCAAAATCCATCTTTCTGCTAATTGCTATTTGGCATGGCACAGAATTAGCGTTCAGATTCGGGGGGCACGGTTTACGCCGGGTAAAGGCTGCCGCTCGCTTTTTTCCTCCTCAGCTCTCCCACCCAAAAAACCCGAGCGGGCTACCCCATAGGAAACCCCGTCTGCGAATTTCCATCCTTTTCAACATCACAAAAATGAAATAAGCTGCAGCCACTTTGAGTAATAATCATTTGAATGAAATATTTGCTACTTTAAGATTTTTTTCCCCCCCCTCTTTCAGATGATCCTCTTGTTTTGCATGTGAAAAAAGTCGTCTGAGATTTACAGCCCTCCCAAATGGAGATAAAGCCTTGGCAATGAGTTGGAAACCTGTTGTAATCTGTGATCCAGGAAACAAAGAGCCTCATTAATGCAGAGACTTTGGTGAGCCTTTGATGTTAGCTAGCATAGCATTCACTCTCAGTGCCATTTGCATTTAAACATTCATAAAAACATCATCTCTGCTTCCTTTGCCTTAAGCAATTTAGGAGTAAAGTATAGCTTCTATTTAAAGAAACCCACTGTGGCGAGGCTCAGAATACAAATATCACATAATCTTCGAGCAGAGCAAATATTTTATCCTACATTTCTGGTGGGCACATTTAATAATATTATATTTAGGACCCAAAATAAAAGATCCATCTTATTTTCATTAACCTTACACCACATATTCGAGCAAAAGGAAAAAAGGGGCCCTGTTAATTCTAAATATACTACCTACCAATTTGGGGAAGTAAGAGAGTCCAGAGGATTCGACGTTATTCGCAAGAGCTGAATTTTTGAAAACTGCATGCCGACAGCAAGGTGCCTAAATCCATATTGACAACACAGAATTTTGGAAAAGGTTAGGGTTTTTTTATATATTTGTTGTTTTCTGAACTGCAGAATCTTCATCTTGGTGTTAGAATGGAGTAAAAAAAAATTTTTTTTTTTTTTTTACAAAGAGAAGTGAAAATAAAACACTAAAAAATCAGAATAACCCTAACGTGGAGATTTTCTCCCACGAGAAGGCACTGTTATTCCCAGATGGCATCCTGAGGGAATGGCAGCGTGTGAGGAATTTGGGGAATCACTTAGAAAACAAAGGCTCATCTATCTTACTATTTTCAGAAGTATTATTCACCTGTGAGAAGCAGAACAGCGCAAAAAATCCTGGAGTCGGCTTGACTTGATGGTTGGGAATATTCAACTCGGGTTGTCCACCTTCCCCGGACATTAAAAATAAGAGAGGGAGTTGAAATGGATCCCGTGTCACATCGGGAGCTCTTTATGTTCTCCCTCGTAGGAGCCAATAGAAGGAGATCTTGGTGCTGGGCGCTCTGAGTCAGTTCAGCCAGGCTGATGTTTTAGGCGTTATAAGCAAGTTTCCTATATGATGAATATCCCAAATGAAAAACTGAAATGGAAAACACTTAAAAACAACTTCACCTTGGATAAAATATTTCTGGAGCTGGATCAAAGTAAAACCAAAAGCCTGGCTCACTTGTCAGATCATATCTGCACCGAACTTCAAGGTTTGATTTGTATTATTTACATGGAAAAGGTCCCAAGAAACCAATTTGGCACTAAGTATCTTCATTACGTTTTTGCGCTTGTATGGCTGATTAAATCAATCTAGGGTTCCTATTTTAATTTTTTTTTGAAAGGTGCAGCCATCTGTGAATTGAGGAACTTTTCTGATGTCATCTTTGTGCTTCAGACATACTTTTTTCCCTCCTTTTTTTTTTTTTTTTAATAAGAAGGCTTTTAAAGGAGCATGTTTGTTTCACCATTAGAGTTTCTAACTGTTCTTCCAGTAACTGTTTAGAATTGAAGGTGTATAATAACTTTTTAGAACATTTTAACTGTAACACCTGCAGAGAACGGTAAGCCAGATTAAATTATAACCAAGCCTGTCTGTCCGTCCGTCTGTTCCTCACCCTGCATTTATCAGCGTGGTCTCTGAATGCTGCGGGTGTGAACCTCGCCACATGTATTTTTGCACCGCACTACGCGCGGCGGCATTTCGTGGCTTCGCCATACACATGGTTTTAAGTGAAGCCTCTCCTTCAAAGTCGATGTAAATGTTGCCACCGACTTCTCTTAGGCTGGGGTTTCACCTTCTGTTTGTTAAAAGAGGCTTCAGAGTGAAGCACTTGCATTTATTTAATTTCATTTATTTGTTTTTCTCAGTTTTTTGTTAATTTAATAGAAACACTTGGGATACGTAAACTTTTTGGACAAATTTCATCCTCTCATACAAGTTTATTTAATGTGGGTACGGGACACATCTCTCCCTGGCAGGTTGAACATCCTACATCTGCCTTCCTATTTCATTCTATTTGTAGCAAATACATTTCCTTGATACGCACACACAAATCAAAGTGCGTTTTAATTTTAAACCAGATTTATTTCAGCATATTTTTTTTTTCGTATCCAGTTAATCAATTCTCTACTAACAGAGGAACCTCCTAAATATTTACCATGCCTTTGGAGAAGCACGTTTGCACGCTTGTCCCGTAAGGGTGGCTTGATTGATAGATTGGCAGCAGAAACGTTTCAGATGAGACGGATGAAAACTCCTGTGCAGGGTTCCAGCTGGGAGCAGGAGCTGCTGGAGGATGGGCTGGTACCAGCTGAACTAATCCTGGCAAGTGACCAGAGTAAATCAGGCCACTGAAAGCTCTGTTTTGCCCAAAGGGGTTTATGCTGGTATAATTATCTCAGCGTAGTCATAGCAGGAACATTTCCTTAGTCTAGACAAGCTCTAATAGGTAAAATAGATGTATCGTTTGCAACTGAAACATCTCGACCCAGCTGAGGCAAGTGCAAAGTCTCGCGTTCTTCTTTCCACTTCGCTTTGGCTTCGCTCACCTGCGCCCCGGCTACAGCCGGATTTTGTGCTGGTTTGGAGTGTCTGCCAGTTTTGTTGGTCTGCGACAGAAAAAAGGCTCAAACAGTTGCTCAGCCATTTCCCTACTTCATTCACTCTGCCCATCTTAATCCTGCGTGATTTTAAGGGTTTATTTGACTTCATGCATTGATCTAAGCGTACTTAAGGGATTCGCCGGCAGCTGCCAAAAGCTTGCTTTTAAAATGCCAACAGAAAATTGACTCCCTGACATGGTGATATTTAGGTTGCTTTCGAATGTCTGCATGCTCTTCTGGCAATGTTTCTGGCTGCTAGGACTGGAGACCTCTTTTTCCCCCTTGAGAGGCTGGTAGCGAAGGCACCGCAGTCTGCCGACTGGCCAGCATCCTGCTTTCTCCAGGAAAAGAGGATAATCTCTCTCAAAAGACTTCATCAGATGTCAAAAGCCATTGTGTGAAATCCATTTTGGGGACTGTGATCTTCAGATAACTCCCTGCATGTTCGGCACAACACAGCACGAGCCATCATCAGATCTCCCAGCGCAGTTTTTGGTTTTTCCTTTGTTAAGATCCCCTCTGTTTCGATTTAGTCAGGCTGTAAGACCATCTCTTCAGGCAATTTTCACTTACAAAGTCTTTTCTTTGTTGCTGATACAAACAACACTTCAGATTATTAAAGGACTTTTGAAGACTCATCTATTTTTCACTCTGTGCGTTTGGTTCACCTCTTGCTGTTGGAACTGGACCAAGCAACTGGCATCGTGGTTAATATTTCTTGTGACTTTCACTGTCAGGTTCTCAGGCGCTTGCCCAAACAGGAAGGAGCATGTTTATTTGTTTACAAAAAACACTTTTCCAGGGCTGCATCCTGTGGTCATACAGTCGTCCAAGTAGGCCCGGCTCTGATGAGTCATGTCTCCAAATTAAAAGGACCCATGAAGACGAATTTGAAGAATCACACTCATTGCTTCCAGAACTGTTTTTCCATAAACCGTAGGGAAAAGCACGTTGATTTTCAGGTCCATAAAACCTTATTTTTACCAAACCAAAGTACTGGGTTCCTTTTTTCCTGGCAGTGTCCTTTACATTTAACAAGATCCTTACAAGCCGATAGTGATAGCCCCTTGCTGTACATTTGGTACAATTCACATGAAGTACACTTTGACCTGGGATTCCTGTTTGTACATCGGATGGAACAAAGTACAGGAGAAATCCAAATATTGTTCTTTTTGCTCAGGCTCTGGTTGGACATGCTATCTAGGCTGCAGCGGAGCCTGGTTAAGAGGTTGTTATCCAGAGCCACCTTCCAACTGCTTCTTCCCTTTCTTGCACATCTCCCACCAAAGGAGACTGTGCTCCATCGGATGGGGCAGCGTAATTTCACATGTTGGCATTCCCCAACCTTCATCCGAACGAGCCCGTTTCTAACAGACAGCCCTATTGTTAAAAGGGCACTAACAAGAATAATTTCAGAAAACCCGAGTTAGATAGATCTGAATGAGGGTCATCGCTGAAAACGGGGCTGGTGCCAATGAACTGCTGAACTGAGCGTCAGACAGTGAAATTGGTTTTAGTTGTCGTGACCTGGGAAGTCTGAACGGAGAGCTGCTGTCTGGATGCTTAGGAGGGCAGTGAAAGGATTGAGACCCAAACTGGAAGCTGCTTCCCCGAGAGGTACCTGCGGGGACCGGCGCTGCTGGGGCAAAGTGAAAAGAGTTCAGGATTATTACGACAACCTTGGCTGCAGCTCTTTCTGTGATCCCCACATTAGCACATCAAACTCCCGCAGAGCAGAGCTGGAGGCTTTGGCAGTCTCCTGCCTTACGTGAACACGCACCGAGTCCCACGGCAGGAAACCCTCCCCGAGTCTGCAGCCTGATCACCTCCTTCCCAGCGCCGGAGCTACGCAGAAAGAAAGGGGGGAAGAAATGGAAACAGCTGGTAGGGAGTGAGACTAAAAGGAAATTGTCAGGATAATGGTGGTGGGATAGGGTGGCCAAGTTGGAAGCCAAAGGAAAATTACTCCAATGTCTAAAAGCCACTCACATCACTTGGGGCGTACCGATCACTTCTGATACATTCAGCACCACGCCAGACCCATGGCAAAAGGTGTCTTTCTCTGCACTTATTAGGGTTTTTTTTTTTGCATTGTTTTTTGTTTATGATTGTTGCCTGCTGTGAGAAAGAAGAAAAATAACTGAATAGATGAAGGGGAAAATGAAGCAGGGAAAAGAACATGGGACTAGAGGGGAAACGCTGAATTTATAAATGTTCACACCAAAACTACTGAAAGAAAAAGGAGGAAAGAACCAAACATATTTATAAATCTGAATTCAGCAAGGCAGAGCTTTTTGCTAATTAATGCAGAACACTTCATTTACTACTTGGAATATATTTTTTATTTATTTTGCAAATGTTATTTCTTTCAGCTCTTTACTGATGACTCTCGAGACACACTGATAACAAGCCAGGGTGAGCTTGTCAGCATCATACTTCTCTGTACTTCAGACTGAGAAATGAAAGAAAAGTGAGGAGAGGTAAAAGCGGACGGGAGGCTTGTATTCCTGCATCATTTTCGCCAGCCCCTTTATCCGTGCCGTTTCCCTCTCGCCAACAGTTTCATCACTTCCCCGAGTTCAAATGGATGTGCGGGACCTTGTGCAAAGTACAGCGTGGTTGCTCCTGCCTACTTCTCCGCACTTCTGAAGTGGCTCTAAAGCAAGCAGATTAAAGCAGCATTAAAAGCTGTGCTACAAATCCTACCATATTAAGCAAGACAATTCCTACAGCTGTTCTGGGCTAGCCGAACAGAAGGGGTGCCTTTGAGTTGAACTACATGTTTCAACAGTATGTTGTTCTGAAAAGTGTTGTATATGTGCCGACATCCGCTGCTGGCATGTGTACAGACTGAAGCTTGCCAGCTCCTCCTAATCTGGAAAGAGGAGACATGCGGTGTTAAATACATGTGTCATCACTAGTCACCTCCCCCTCCTCCACCAATTTTATCATTTGGTTGTGCAATCTATTTGAACCAAGTCAGCCCATTTAGTTTAGATGAACTTAGGCCAAGTAACTGTACTGGAGCTGACTTCAGAGGCTTAAGAGGAGTTGCTGGAGTAGCTCTTCCATAAGTAAACGCAAACACTCTGTTACGCTCCTTATTCTGCTCCTCAGACAAAGGCCTTTTGGTAGGGTTGGAGTCAGAGGGAGGGAGGGAGAGCCCCTAAGAAAACAAACAAACTATGCAGCTCATTGCATCACACGACTTCTGACTCCCATCATGTTAAATCTTATAGGCAAAACAGGGCCAGGCCTAAGCAGGGCTTACAAAGGGGACTCCAAGGAAACCCATGCTGCAAGGGATGGTTTTGGTGACTCAGTAGGTGACATGAGTTCTTGTGAGTCAGGACTGAACCAGTGTTCTTGCATGACGTTAGCACACCCGAGCTTAGGATGTGTTTTAGACCGAAAGCCTGACTACTCATACCAGTAAGGGTCGTGGGAGACTTTTGGACTCATACAGATGGTGATCCCAGTCTCCTGGTCAAAGTCCAGCTGTATTCATCGTGTTTTCCCTCAGCAATTGCTTTGTATGGTGTCAGTTGTTGCCCCCTTTAAGGCTGTGACCATGGTCTGTACCACAGCCCTGGAGTATGACTAGCTGGTCGTGATGCACCTTTAACTAGTTAGTGGGAAGCTCACACCTGGGCAGCTACAGCATCAGCTGCTCAGTATTTAGGCAGAGGTCTCAGGGCTCCCTCTTTTCTCCCAACGATGGCTATAGCACCAGCGGTATGTGAGCTCACGCGTTTAGAACAAGCTTGGGTACGTCCACAGGGGCTGTAGGCGCACCTTTGGGTTTTGGGGGTGTCTTGTGTGGCTCTGCACTGTACCACCAGCACTTCACTGATCATGGGGTACGCTCAGGAGTTGCCAACAGCTCTTTTCTGATTTTCTTAAGTGGCTTTGGTGTTCCTTATCTTGTCCAACAAGTGGGCTGATAACAGAAGCCCTGAATGAGGCTGTGAGACCAGGCTGAGAGAGACGGGGCTGTTCAGCCTGGAGAAGAGAAGGCTCTGGGGAGACCTTGTAGTGGCCTTCCCATACCTAAAGGGGGCTGATAGGAAAGATAGGGAGAAACTCTTCAGTGTGGCCTGTTGGGATAGGGTGAGGGGTAATGGCTTTAAAATAGAGAGAGGAAGATTCAGATTAGACATTAGGAAAAAAAATTTTATGATGAGGGTGGTGGAGCAGTGGCCCAGGTTGTCCAGAGAAGTGGTGGATGCCCCATCCCTGGAAACATTCCAGGCCAAGTTGGATGGGGCTCTGAGCAACCTGATCTGGTTGGAGATGTCCCTGCTCCGTGCAGGGGGGTTGGACTGGGTGGGCTTTAATGGTCCCTTCCCACCCAAACCATTCCGTGGTTCTATGAATACAAGCAAGTACATCTTGGTGGATCCTGCTCCAGGCTTTAGCTCTTGAGAATCTCAGGTTTGAACTGATGTGTAGTGGAGTTTACATTCTTAATTCTGCAGTAAATCTGTTAGTTTTCTGCTTATGATGTGTACGGATCCAGGAATGACGCAGCACTAGCAGATGATGTATTTCTGAAGGCTGTGGAGATGTGGAAGGTGTGCAGTTGCAATAGGCAGCTGGGTAACAGACAAATAGAAGTTGCTAAAAGTTTTGGTGATGAGAGAAGAAAGCACAGAAGCAGAGGCTTTAGAAGGACAAGAAGAAAAAGTATGTAAAAATGTGATCACCCATTTTAATGGCTAAACATGAATTATGTTATGAGATGCTTTCATCTTAGTGTAGGTTAGCATTCCCCAGCTTTTTATATTTGTATATAAATATTTTTCTTGAGGTAAAGTCAGCCTAATTGGAAGTAAGAGCTATTCTATGTCATTTATTTTAATACTCTAATATATTTCCCCTAGTTAATCATTGCTATATCTAAATATAAATTTCCTTTCCTTTTCTTTCAAGTCACTTAAAATGAAAGGGCCTGCTTTACTCTTTGACCTTCTCTAACAAGCAGACCCTTGAAATGCAGCGTTTCCAGAAAGCAAGCTGTAGGAACAACAGATGGATTTAGTAAATTACAGCCTGCAGATGAATTGTATGAGGAGTCAGTTTGGGACGGAGGCTTAAAATACACAGACATTTTCTATGCTGTAGCTTGTTTCTTGCTGTCAGACACTGCCTGGTAAATGCATAGCTTGTGTGATGCTGGCTTTCTCTGCTGATTGATTTGTAGAAGCCGTTCCATCCCAAATTACCAGCTCTTTAGGTCTCAGCCTGCAACCCTCCTCAGCCAGGAGACTCTGTCCTCTAGGTACGTTTCAGTATTTTGCATTTCTTTTATTTGCTAAAGCAGTTCTAACAAACTACTTACACTGATCAGCAGATTCTAAAACCTGTTTGTGGTTTCCCAGGGATTTCATAGACAAATCAGTGCATGTGTATTTGCAGGACAGGTGACTCCTCAATGATAAAAATGTAGTTTATAATCAAAGTGCCTTTCTTGTAACAATAATCTTGAGCTAGGTATTTGCTTATCTCCCAACGTGTTAATCCTTTTCAGGATTAACAACTCATTTTTCAAAAGCGTGGTCTTGGTTCTGCAGACCTTGCTGACATAACTAAACCTCACCGAGTTCATGAGGTATAATTGTGTGAAGGACTGCAGGAACGGACGTTCACCTTGCTAGGTTTCCTCGACGTGATTTAGCTATCGCTCTGAGGTTTGAAGCTCCATAACGTATTTGATACAGAGGAGCAGCAGTAAGTTGTCATTGTGATCAAACACAAAGCTGCTGTGGGGAAGAATAAATTATTTGCATGGGTGTGATGAACGCTTGAAGGGAATTTGATAAGTTGCATGTTAAGCACTGGGAAAATTTCTGAAATTGATCCATGTTGTTCTTTGTGGTGTCAGAAACTGAACATTGAAAGGAGACCATCACTGGCTCTGGCTATTGTATAGTAGTATTAAAGATTTTCTGAGATGAATGTATCTAGGATATCATGGCAATCAATACAAGATCAGGTAAGCTAAGGATTTATTACATAAATAAGGATTTATTTCTACTCTTATATTCATAAGATGGTCGACACATTTTACAACAAGTTCCTGCACTGTGTCTGAGTTTGCAGTCCTTGAAGTCACTTGCATTTAAATCAGTCGTGTGACAGGCTTCGGTGAATCTCTGCAGCGGGGTTTTGCATGGAGCCGATGTTGTTCAGTATGGGTCTCGCAGGACTCGTGTCTGCTCTAGCTAAATATGATTCCCTTTTGTAAGGAAAAGATGCATATGGTAATAATGAGGATGGTAGCAACAACAATCTTGTCAACACTTGGGAAACTTGTGTGAAATACTCTCAGCGCTGCTTTCTGCTTGCATCCGCATCTGCGGTTTGTGACTGCCCACCGCCCTGGTCCCAGACCGGACCACCTGGGGACCTCTCGGTGTGCAGCTTGGCTCCTGTCCCCCGGCATGCCCTGGCTGACTTACAAAGGGAACTAGTGCATGTGAGGGATGGGCGTGCATGCGGATCTTCTCCTGAAACAGAGATGGTGTGGGGCGAGGGTGTGTGCCCAGGGACAAGTTTTGCAGGCAGCATCTGCCCAGCGATGTAGATGCTGCCTCTAGGGAACCTTCCTTTAGAAGAGCGGCTGGCATTGTAAATGCTCTGCTTGCCCTGCAAGTCTCAGCGCTGTTTAAGGTGCTGGTAGCATCCAGTGGCCAGGCTGCAAACGCCATCCTTACACTTGGTAACAGCGTTACAAGACTCTGCCAAATTTTCCTATAACTCACAGATCCAAGCAGGACTGCTTCTATGAGAAACAGTGACACAACGCAAACTTTAACAACTAATTCCAGTAAAATATCAATCCTAGCCTGTACCTGTGAGTTTTTTGGTTTTTTTTCCAAGGCAGACACTGGGAGAAAGATTGTATTTTCCTTTTTTCTTTTTGGAAGATCTGCCCCACAACCATTATCTGCACAGTAGGTTTCACTGCATTCGCAGGGCTGCTCGCTTGTAAAGGGCTGCAGCGGTGCACAGTAACCAGAATAGTTTTTCTGTGACGTGATTTGTTACTGCTCTAAGGTTTGCAGCTCCATAATATGAGTTGTTGATGCACAGTATCCGTGAGTTGTCACAGTGATCAAACAAAGTCCTTTTCTTAAGCCACTCACAGCAAGGCTACATAACGGTTTAAGATCTGAAATGTCCAGCTGAAACTCTGCAGAGAACTGCTTAGGGAGGCAGGATGTAATTGCCTGTGCTGGAGCCTGGCCAGGTTTCCTAGGTTAACACCTTTCATCTTGACATCAAATCTTTAATGACCACATGTGGTACAGACATTTGTTCAACACCTCATTTGGGAATATAGCGTATCCAGAGTTACTGTGCCTCTGTTGTCATGCTGGAGTGTGGGTTCGGTATTGGTCTAAAGGAAAATTGCTCTCAAAGTTGCCAGCAATACTTCACAGACAACCACACATTTTCTCTGGAGACTCCTGTTTGAGTATAACCAGGACCTACTGGACTGCTTTTTCTTTCCTCCAAATGATCTGATCCTCTGTCCTTCTTACAAGCTAATAGCAAACACTGCAATTACTCTTATTTCCAGGTTGCCAAATAAAATAATTAGAGAAGTAGGCATTGTGATTTTGGAAAGATACATTAGAAAATGAAGGGGAGTGATGACAGCATGTTCTTGCAGTGCCAATTAAAACACTGCTGAGGAGATTCAGCGCTGCTTCCTGGAGATGCAGGCAGATGAAAGGGATTCACAGGGATTCACTCAAACAGAAGGATGGCAGAAAAACTCCTTTCTGCTTCTGAGGATGTGGCATGTGGAAATACAGCCAGAGGAATAACCTACAGGGCGACTCTCTTGAGCAGTACATACCATTTAAAAAGTGAATGGAACAATCTGAAGCATCCTTACAGAAGATATTTGTTGTGAGAGCTGAGATGGTCTAGCTGAAACAAAGAAATATTAGTTGCATTTACCTATTAATTAACCTTGTTTAGACTCCAACAAAGAATTATTTTTGACCATTAAACACATTATACTTTCCACTTTATTAATCTCTGCTTAACTGTAACTTTTGATTGAAAAAGAAAAAAAAAATCTGGATTATGAAGGTTTGAGGCACATTGAATAAAAGCACAAAAAGAATGTGTGCATGGGGGAAGAGGAGACCATGAATACAGACCATATCCAGGCTGCAGTTCTTAATGGATGAGGAGAAATACCTCTTCCTCAGCAGCAGTTTTAATTGCTGAATGAAGAACTGGATCCCATTTCTCTCTCTTAATGAACTATAATGAAGTATATGATCCTCTCCATGTGCCAAGGTGGTGCGCAGGGCTTCAGTCTAAGTCTTGGGGTTTTTCCCTTGATTGCACATTCATGATGTGAAGGTCTCATCCAGTGTTTTACACCCACTGCTCTTTATGTACTTTGCATTGAAAGTATCTAAGTACTTTCATTTTACATACTGGAGAAATGAAGGTTAGATGTTGCTTGTGCAAAGTTAGTCACAAACTAAGTTTCTTAGCCTCTCTTCCAACACTAATACTGGAGTACACACTGTAAAGCGAGGGAAAGCTAGGTTTGTCCATCTCTAATAGCACAGCATCTCCTGAGCTCAATCTGAACCTTCCTGGGTTCTGTACAACATATTTTTGTTCATATGAAGCAGCATTTGAAGTGCAATCAAATTCTATCTTGTGAACTGAAGATAGATAGGGCTAAACTTGGTTAAATTCTCTCCTTCAAAAGGCCATTTTGTTTTCTTATTATTGACATGTATCCGTTTCTTATCAGCCCAATTTGTAATCTGCTAAACAAGTCAGTCTCATTTCTACCTGGCACCCGTCACATTCAAACATCTGTCCGCTCTAGAGAGCTCACGTGCTCACAGGTGTTAATGTCACTAGCTATGCAATTTTGCTATGCCTCCATTTAACTCTTTCTCTGGACTTGGTGATGGTGTCCCTTCTTCGTGGAAAACAGCAGGAGTTTGGTTATTTCTTGTGTAGAGTGTGACCATGCCCTGTGGCAGTTTTCTTAGGAAGAAGTGTTGTAAGCCAAGATAGAGAAGAGGTTTGTAAAAGCTTTGGCTGCTTTCCCTTGAGGCGTGTACATCCCGTCTAGCGAAAGAGAAGCTACAGTTGTTCTAGCAGCAGCCGTAACCACTATGTGCCACCCTTATTGATGTCCTGCATCCTTGTGGAAGAGGAGTGAGAAGACCTCCATGTTCTGTGCAGACCTTGCTGGGAGGGGGGACAGTAACTGTTCAGTCTTGATGGTGTATTTTGTAGCAAGATACCACATGGTTTAGGAAAATATGAGCACAATGACTCTCAAATACTAAATACAGAGGGGAAAAGAGACTAGAGCATCCAGGGCAGTACAGGTGATAGGTCACATACAGAGCTGACAATCTAGATACTATATCAAGATCATCTTGTTTATGATAATACAAGTGTCTGCTATGAAACAGTTTTTCTTTCTTTTGGTTAAACAAATGCATGCCTGTATCCAGATAACATTTAGGATGTGGGCCCTTTCAATCTCCACCAGAATCTGGTCATGTGCTTTGTTTCCCATCTTTCTGACAGTGGCACTTCAGAAATTCAAAATGTCTGGGTTGGTACATCTTTGGCTTTTTTTAGAAGTAATAATAAAGAAGCACATGCTCTTCTTCAGCTGGTGTTACGCTGTAGCTCAGTACAAGCTCATGAGCATGCTTTTGATACCACAGATAGCTGCAAGGCTAAACCTGGAGCAGCTACTTTTTGTCCCCGGGAAAAGGGAAAAGTTTTGTAAACACTTTTTATTTTAAGGTATTGGAAAGCACAAAGTTTCTACCTGATCCTCATTCCTGATGCTGAAAGCCTCTTGGCAATGGGTTGGCAGTTGATATGCTGAGACCCATGCTGGCTCTGAGCTGGGGCTGTCCTGTTCCCATGTACTCTCTGCTCTGCTAACCATCTTCTCCTCCGGCACTGAGTGTTTGGGGCATAAAATGTCTGTTTGCTCTTTGCAGTCGGTGTTTGTGTCTTAAAGGAGTAGCAGAGCCCTGACTGGGCCTGGGGCAAGCCTTGTGCTGGCGGTAGCTGTGCTGTGGCAGCAGCACTCCGCCATCTCCAGGCGGGTCTCGTGGTGCCAGGCAATGGCACCTGTGGTTAACCTGCCTCGGACAGGCTCCCTGCAGCTTGCCCAGACTCCAGCTGGGATGGCCGCTGCCTTGTAGGCTGTGCGTGGGGCTGAGGCCAGCAAAATGGCTACCCTTCCCCTCCAGGCCAGCGCCTGCCACCTCCTGAGTGGGAAGACAAAATGGCTGACAGCCAGGTTGGCAGGAAGACAGTGAATATATACAGGCCTACGCTCGGGGTGGCCCTGTTTCTCCAAACCTTCAAACTGGAGAAGGTTGAATGGAGAAAAGCAAGATGTTTCTTGCTGATTTTGCCAGCTGGTTGGCTGGTAGGACTGTGGGTGCTCACTGGGAGGCCGGCGCTTGCTGAGAAGCCACCTGTCCTGGCAGAGGAGGAGGCTCGGGGACAGCCGTGCCCCTCTGTCCTGCTGCGGGATGAGCTGGGGCAGCCTTTCCCCCTCCTTCTGCCCCATGGTGCTTGTGTTGGCCTCCTTCCACATCCAGCCACTGCACAGCTCCTACACTCCAAATTTTTTCTCAAGTCTTGTGAGAATCTAGAAAGTCCTTGCTCCTGAAGTTCCAAGGCTTGGCTTGTTTTCTGTCTTTAAAAAAAGCCCCCAAACTGATAAAGATGTTCAGGCTTTCTCTTCCTTTCTGGTTCAGACTTCAGGATTTTTTTTCTAAGCTTTTCTTTGGAGTCATGAAAATTAGAATTTTTAGGTTTCTTTTAATCCCATGATTTTTTAAAAATCAAATCTCTCTATTTTTTCTTTCTTTCTGTGTGCAGTCTGACTAATGACTTTTGTAAACTTGCGTTGGCAGAACTAACAACAGCTTAAATAAAATGACTAATTGTTTTCATTCATCAGCTATTCATTGCAAGAGCAATTACAGTTTCAGCGTTCTGCCCCCAAACGAGGGCCAGATCCTGCAGTCATGTATTATTTATATTACCTGTCTCCCAATTTACATTCTCTAGTGCATAGATGGCTCTATTCAGTGTCCAGGCCCCTTCTTGTAAAATCTGGTTGCTTCAGATTCAGGTCAGAATTTCGGCAATCCAACCTACCTGCAGCTCATTGTGATTTCAAGCAAGAAATAAATTATGATTTATTATTGCAGCTTGGTTTGTTCAGGTAGGTGGCTACTAAAATGTTAAGATGCCCTCACTTGCCTTTCCCTGTTAAGCTGGAATTTAGCACCAAGAAAAGTTGCTGTACTATTGCCAAGATATCAGGTTAATTTTGTGAAGCGTACTAAGTATTTCCAGCTCGTTAGTCAGTTTTTTATTTTCCCATATATAAGAGTTAAGAAAAAAAAATCCCAGTAGCAAACCTCAGGTTTCCTTGGCGAAGCACACTCAGTTTGTGAAAGAATGAGAAGCAGTTCAATTTGAACTGGTTAAATAAAAGGCTAATCTTTCACCTGCCTGTTTGACACGAGTCGTGGGACAGACTGAGTAAGCTGCTCTGGGAACGGAGCTCGTGTTCCCCGATGCCTCGGGTAGGGGCGAAGGATGAGTCTCAAAGTCTCATCGTCTGGGATTTTGTCGTCGTTGTGTGGTTAGAAGCCGTAGCAGGATGGAACAGCTCAGCAGGGATTCGAGTCCTCTTTCCTCCGAAGGTCCACTTGTGGTCGCGTACGCTGCCTGCCTGGAGCGCAGGGAGTGTTCAACCCGCGGGAGCAGTGGGAGAAATGTGTAGGGATGGAGTCATGTTGCTATAGGCACCTCCATCCGTGAAGCTTTATTGCTTTTTGTGCCACTTCACTGCCACGTGGAAGAAGCACAGAAATTACCTACTTTGGCTCTATCTTAGAGCTGAAATTGAGCCAAAAGCCCAAGTAAAGACACCTTTAGTGGGTTCTGTTGAATTCTGGGCATGGATTGAAAGTTTGTAATGCTTCCTTGTCTTTATAGTGGGCAGAAGGAAAACAGAGGCTTTGAATATCATTGAAGTCTAAATAGGGAATTTCTCATCTAATCTGAATTCCATAGCTTGATCCTGTTTCTGCCACTGCAAACTACATCTGTGTGCATGATGCACACCGGAAGGTGCAGTATTCATTCCTAAAGCCCTTATCTGCTCTTTGGCCACAAAGCAACTGTAGTTGATAGCAAGTAATTCATGGAAGGGGGGAATCAAAGTGAAAACGGTAATCTTAACGCTCTTTGTACTTGGCAGATTTCAAAACGCTTCACAAAGTGAAGGTGCCTAATTTTAAATCCTTCAGCCACCCAGTGTGCTAGTTAAGAGGAGGGAGGAGAAGCATTTGTTTGGAACTGAGCTATTAAATGTAGGATTTGTGTCTTATAAAGTGGCAGTGCTGCTTTTCAAGGCTGATTAGGAACGGCGAATAGATTTGGGTCCTATAGCTCTTGAAAAGAATGCAGAACTTGCTCCACTTTGATGGGAGATGGGTAGAGAAAGTTGCTCCCATTCCAGTATCTTCCCCTGTGAGTGTCATGAGTAGTGTTGTCTTGAATTCCATAAATATTGTACCTAGGTTTTGAATATTCTGGAAGTAATCCTTAATGCTAATGGGTAGCAAAGTGATACAAGAAATATGAATCTCCTAAGAATTTAATTTTAAGCACTCCATCTGACAGCAATGCAATTCCATTACAACATCAAAACTACTTTGCATGTATATATATATTTCTCTGTTTCAAGGCTCTCAATATGATTTATGAGCAGCAATTAACTAAACCTTTTAACACCACGTGACAGAGGTGTTGCTGGGCTCATTTAGGAACCAGGCAAGCTGAGGCACAGAGGTGTCAAAGGTAGCTAGGCAGCAATGGTATTGCAAAACGAAGACCAGAACCCAAAAATCCTGAATCATAGCCCCTAGTCCAAGAGCTGTCCCTTTATTGTTAGAAGATCATTAAAATGCACTGGGCTTGCTACAAAGTCTGTCAGGCTTTAGAAACTAATAAATGCTTTTCAGTGCAGAGGAGTTATCTTTATTAAATGATGAATGTAGGAGGGTTTTAACATAACGCTGAAGAAACACACCTAAACCATGGTGGAATGAGAATCAATATAAGGAACTGAAAAAAGAAATCCTGCTGGAATGGATTTTTCCTGTCATTCCCTTTATGCTGCTCTACCTATGTAACATAAGAGCCTTTAAAATGGCAGATGGCTTGTAGAATACTGTACACTAGTGCTCGTAGACCATGGGCTTCCTTCCTCCTCTGGTCAGGAGGGCAGACTCTGTATCACAGCCTTTAGTGTAAGGGGTAGGTGTGGGCTCTGTGTGTGTTTTACACACACAAGACAGCCTGGGTTTGCAAATCCCAGTTGGAAGACTGGCCCCAGTGCTCTCATTGGAAACCTCACAGGATGGTATAATGCTCCTGACTGGGGGAAAGGTGCTTGGATAAAGGTGTTCCAGTCATGGTAAAATTTTCCGCTACTTCCGCGGTATGCAGTCCTCGCGGTGCCCCTCGGGTACGGTGTTCACCCTCAGATGCACCGCTGCTGATGCAGCTGTAATGCTACCGAGGCAGAGCTGGAATGAGATATGAGTGTCTGCTTGCAGTCGTGGCCCTAAGAGGGTCTGCAAGGCTTTCTAGCTTGATAGAAGGGTGCACCAAGTATCAGCTAAGGCTGACATCGGGATACGGCCAAGTGTTTTAGAAAGAAAAAAAAAAAAAAAAAACAAAACCCCAGTGTCTGAACCTCTATTTTACAGCGCTAGGTACAAAAGAAGAAGAAATTTATAACATATCTTGTAGTTTCTTACCTGCAAGTACATTCACATTAGTAATACAGTAAGAATTCAAGAAGATCTACCTTGCTCGTTGTGGAAGGATAGAAACATGTGAAAACTTGATAAATACAGCATGGGGACTTGCCGTGTGTTTAAAACTTGGAAAGGGAAATGCTTTAATCACATCTGAAAGTAGCAGCTATGTAGTAGTGGAAATAGTACTTTTTTTTGTTGTTGTACGGAGATTTCTGCCGCGTGGCAGATGATTTAATCGGGGGATTTTTTTTAATAAAAAAGGAAAAGTAGAATACAGATGTGGGTAATTAAATATAGGAGATCCTATATTTGGTTTTAGTGTAAATGCATTTGTTATTTGTAAACCTGACTCATTTGTGAAGGCACACACAAAAATGAGCACGCATTCAGAATTATCCAAGTCCTTGTATGAGTGTGAGCAGTAGTTCACAAGCTGGTATCAAAATGTTCCCCAGTAATGATCCAGGCTACCAGTACGGCTATTGCTGTCACTGATAAACATCTGTGTTTATTCACATGCAACTGTATTAAACTCTGGGCAGTATTTTACCCTTTGCAGATAAGTACTGAAAAGAGAATCAGGTAAGCAGATAATATCGCTGAAAATGAACTCAGAGACATAAAATCCATTCTCAAAATCAAAACCAAAGGCAAAACAAGGAACCTCTTAAGACCCTGTAATCCAACACAAACTCTGCAACCCGTAAGACTGGATGGTTTGATGATCCTCATGTTGCTCTGGGCACCTGATTCAACTCAAAATCCTGCAAAATTAAGGCAATCTCTGCCTATTGTTTGTTTGGTGTGTTGTGTTGGTTGGTTTTTTTTTCTTCCTGTGGCTGAAGGTGCAAAGCAAAATAGGTCTGTGGTCCCACTCCCATTACAGCCTGTGAGAGTTTGCTTACGCTGAAGTCCCTGACAAAACCCTCAATAGCTTTAATGGGGGCAAGAACAGGCTCACTGTGATTTAGTCTAAAGTGTTCAGCTCAAGGCAGAAAGACGGGGGCTCTTTGAAAATGACAACTTGTGGGTTTTGGAGAGGCTATTAACATATTTGTCATGGGGGAAAGAGGGTAAATAAGGAACTTGAAAAGAAAGACAGATATTAATTACGCTTCAGACAACATTGCTGTGTGCTGATGACATACCGTAGCTCTCCAGACGACTATAATTTGCAACTGAACCCAACGAGTATGAGACTTTACAACAAGCCGAGCAATTAGTTCTTCCTGAGTTGCAAGAGTGACATCATGTGTGCAAAACATGCCTTCGCCTTCAGCGAACAACACACACTCATTCCTTCTTCCTGTAGGGTCACTGTTTGCCGTGAAGGCCATTAAATCTCCGATGGACGCGCCAACTTTCAGAGTCTAGTCAATGAAGACCCCCGACGTACAGAAAAAGAAACGCATCCCACGCACCAGCTAGCAACAAAAGCAACTCCCAGATCTGATTTTATGCCTTATAGCTGATCTACAAAATTCTTGTATTCTTCTAAATACCTTCAGTTATTTTTCCGGGGTCTTGAAAACTTGTCCCTGTGGAAGGGATTTGACCTGATCAGTGGGTTTATTTTTTTTTTTTGTATGGAATTTGTCAAGAAACTAGATGAGCAGTTAGAAAAGATGAGTGGTTGCTTTAAAGCTCTCCCTATACAGACTTCTGAAAAAAGCATAAACTTTATTTAAATAGGAAATATAACAGAAACAAAATATTTGAATATTGATATTAATATGCATCTGGGTATAGATTTCCAGTAGTGTGTGGTTTCATGTTTTGCACTGCATGACTTTATCAAAGAGACTATAAGGATCCATCTGATACACAAGGAGGAATAAATTATGGCATTGATCTATAGAGACAATGACATTTATTCTTTAATCAGATACATAGTCCCACTGGAGCCACATACTACTTACCTGCAGTAAATTAAGCTGCTGCTTAAGTGCTTTGTAGAATCCAGAGCCAAAAAAAAAAAAAAATCTCATGAAGCTTTTTCAGCCCTTTTATCTGTTAGAAGCGTGATGTGAATTGTCGTGTAGTTTTTGATATTTTTGCTGGATTAATGAAAAAGAAAAATGGGAAATGAATGGGCTTGACTTTAGAGAGATATTTCAGTGTGTGAAAGCTGTTTTATCTTTTGAAGAAAAGTGTTACTACAAATGCAAAATGAGCATTCACCACGCCAGTTTTTTCTAAACCTAGCAGCGGGCACGCAGATTTGGCTGAGCAGATGCAGAACGGGGCCACAACTAGCACGGCACAGAGCTGAGGAGCCCCGCACCAAATGGGAGCGAGTTCCTCCTCCTGCGGTGAGGTGCCAGACAGGGCTGTACACAAATCCTCGCGGCCTTTCCCCAGCCCTGACAGGTGTTTGATGCTCTCAGGACACCTCTGTCTGTCCCACGTTTGCTGTCTCCCGGTGAAGCTGGTGGAAAAGTTCTTTTTAGCAGCAGCCCAGCCAGACCCGTGATACTCCTGCGCTGCACCTTCTGCTCTGCAGGTCTGTGAAAGCCAGGCAGTGACTGCAGTACAGCAGGATATTCGGATCTGATCACCCACCCCATGCTTTCAGCAAAAAATCTATATGGCTCACATGTTTACATAGTCCCCAGAAGCTTCTAAAATTAGAACCTGAGTAAAATAGAAACCTGTTCTCCAAAGCCAGCAGGATGTCTTAATAGGAGCTGTTATTGCTATTATTAAGAACATTAATAATCTTATGTTAACCCAAGGCAGGAATGAATTTCTTGCTGGACTGTGCCTGGGATGTGTGACATGTCTTTATGTCCTTACAAAGCTGTGGCAGAAACCATCCAAGAGGAATGGTAAAGCTGAAGACAGCTGTTAGGTAGAAAGCAGTACAGCAGGGAGCTGTGCGGGGAGGTGGGCAGCCTTTCGCTCCCCGCTGACACCGAAGTTTCTTGGCCTTTGTGACAACTCATGCTGGCATAGAGAGACAGATTGTGTAGAACGTTCAATTTACAGTTTTCTGCAGTGAAGTTCCTGTTTTGATTGCGGCAATGAAGGAAGGTAGGCATCTGAGTGTGTGATGGTAAAAAGTACATGCAGAGCCCAAAGGGAGGAAAAAACCTCTGAATTCTGTAAAAAAAGTTTGAACGCTGCTCCTTCGCTGCAACTGCAGGGACTTCCCTCTTAACTGAAACCTGAGGATCCCTTCGTATGAACCTGTTCAGTTAACTGCTTTATCTGCAGCAGCCAGCACGGCCACAGATGCGATAGGGGAAACCATTGGTTTTGGTGGTGTGGTCAAGTGAAGAGTAAGGCAGGTTTGCATGAACTGTCTTTTTGGCTAACGAGCTCTGTGCAGCCTGGAGAAGTGAACCTCCCACGGAGCCAGAATCTGCATGCTTCATGGGCCTTTCTGCTTGAATTATTCCTCTGGCAATGCCCCCCCTGAGTTGAAGTTTAATAATGTAAAGCTGGTGACAGGCTGGTTTTGGTTTTTAGTGCATGGTTTTGATAAATTTGCTACATTTCAAGGGCAAAAAACGCATAAACTTGGAAAGTGATGTAGTATTCAGTAAAGACCATGTATTGTTGACCTACCAAAATTGTACCTACCTGATATGGTTCTCCGCATACTGGAGAGACAGAGCTGGGACACTCCACATTTAAATCAGAACTTAACAATCGACTTGAAGTCGCACAGGAAAGCTGAGGTTGTGTAAGAATTAGGTTGGAAGCTTTCAATCACAAAAAATGAGTGTGTGAGCAGAAAGTGCAGCTATTACAAAACATACATCCTTGTCTTCTGTTCACCTTGCCATATTGAACCAGGGTAGACAGAAGAAAGTCACCTCTCTCCTTTCTTCAATATACAGACACGCGTGTGTGCCCATGCACATACCCACCAAGCTCCCCACACAGCACAGAAGAGAGAATCTGCTTGGTGGTTTTAATAAAAACGCAGTTTCATAGCTCTAATGATCAACAGCTGGGAAAATGCATGCTTTTCTCCTTCATCTCCAGACTTATTTGAAAGATTTTTGTTTTGTGGCTTTACTGGGTGACTTTCCTGATGAACTGATTTAAAAAAAAAAAATTAATTTCTTCGAAGACCATAGTGGTTACCATAGAAATACGTTAGCTGCAAAACAAGGAGTAATTAGTTTATGTTTGTTCCTTTGTGTCTCCTAATTTCTTCCATTCAGGATTTTTAAGCGTATAATTAAAGGGATTATTCAGCTTTGTGATTTTTTTTTTTCCCCCCCTCTATAAAGTAATTTAAAGACAAAACTCTGATGTCTGTAGAGCATAAATAATAATGATTATATGTGGTAATTAGTCCAACCTGTTTGTCCACATAGCAGAAAACAATGTGTTTTCTGTGGAAAGGCTGCAATGCTGACTGGTGGTCACTCTCAGCTTTGACTGTGGCATTCCCAGTTACCTATCTCGTCCCTTCTGGCTACTCAACTAATTACCCTTAACGAAACACGGTTTGGGCCTCTGAAGAGCAATGCAGGACAGCTTCTTGTGTCATTCAAGTTCTGGGGCAAGCTAAATCTGCCAAGAAAGCCATCGGCAGGCTCCAGAAGTCTCTCGGGTCAGGTGACAGTTGAGCAAGGACGGGGAATATTGCGACACCGGGGTTTAAGGTGCTTATTTAACACCTCTGCCTCGGCAGGATTTGCCGAGTTGGCAAAGTTCTGCCTGTCTGTGCGAAAGGACTGAAACTTGTAGGACCTCTCCAGCAACACTTATGATGGACTGGGCTTTTTGCAAAATGGCAATTTTTCCTGAACACTGGAAAGGCTGCTGGAGCCCTTCAGTTCAGAGGTTAAATCACTTTGCAGCTCTTCTCTTTTTGGGAAGAATGCTTTTTCTTTAAAGCTCTAGGATTAATAAACAGGAATAAGCATCTTATTCCAGAGCTACACAGCCCTCTTCCCTTTCTCCAGTCCAGTCAGTCTGGAAATGGTCCGTACTAGGTAAGGGAAAACCATCAAGGGCAGGATTCATGTTGCCCATCAGAGCAGCGTGCAGTTTGGTAGCCAGGAGGTGAGAGGTATTGGCCCCATGCTCCCAGCATCCTGAACCCATGGCCTGACCTCTGAATTCTTCTGAAAAGATGGGAATGCTGATCTGGTAAGTATATTCCAACAACTCTCCAGGATCAAGCCTTTCAGGAAAAATAATAACAATTTTTGTGTCATTTGGCTCTCAGGGGCTCGAATCTGAGCTGGATTCTGAGATGCTTTGGCCTGGACAGAGGTGTTGATTTAGTCACCTGCAAACAGGTGGGAATTTTGAGCATTACTGGTTTGGGTGTTGGGCTTTAAAGCCCGCATTACTCTGATTTTATGGATCTCATTCCTTGTTTGAGCATAACTTTCAAGCTTTTTACATTGTTTGCATCACCTGGGACCAAAACCGCTTAAGTTCATCTGAATGTCCTGCCACATCTTTTCCACTCTGCTTGCCCTGAACCCACCCGTGCCTTCATCTCGCAATACAGCTGTTTAAGGGCCAAAAAAGTGATTCCGCTTCACTGCAGAAACCCAATTCGACCGCTTGCGCCACCCTGGCAGCCTGTGACAGACCAGGCTGGGACCGCCACGCGTGACGCAGCCCGCGCTGGCAGGGCCCGCTCGCTCATCGCTTTTTCAGCGGCTCCACGGCCGCTCTCGCCCGTGGGCGCTGCTGCCGCTCCCGCTCCCTTTGCCCTACGCGGGGCGGAGCCGCCGCCCGCGGAGCCGCTGAGCCGGGCGGGGGGAGCGCAGCGCGGGGGCGGAGGCTGCGCGGCGGCGGGGGCACTGCGGCGCCCTCTGGCGGCCGGCGGCGGGGAGCTTCTTCCCCATCTCGGCGGGGTGCGGGAGCTGCGCCGCTCCCAGCCGCGCAAGGGCAAAGCGCAAATCCCTGTTTCTCTCTGCCCGTGCCCTCAGTGAGTTCTGGTCTTGAACAAACCCAGTTTGGACTTTGACGTCACCTCTGATATTCGGGGCTTAATTTCCAGCGGGGTTTTCAATATTT
>JAAGAY010143350.1:0-22052 GCA_011801015.1 Ardeotis arabs
TGGCATTTTGATAAGGTATTTGTAAGACAGATCGTCTTAAGATGGTAAGATGGACGTATAATACTGTAACCCTGATGGTGATGCTAATGAAGAAATGATGTAAATGTGCGTGAGCAATTGCTGTATGAAGTCACTGGGGTACATCAGGACTAATTGAGTACAGACAAACTCTAATCAGCGTCAGCAGAGTCCAGAATCGTTGAAGAGTGAAGCTGGAAGAAACCTCAGCTGCTCCCTTAGTCCATCTCCTTCTCCCACAGCAGAATCAGGTCTGCTTATGACATTTTGGCATTTGCAGAGCTGTTGTTTCTTTTCCGTATTGTAGCAGACTTTTATCTGCGACAGGGCTGTTACTGCACCGGTCCTGACTGTCAGGACTGTTATTGCATCTCTCCGTGGTCTTCTCTCTTTCGAGCACCTTCTGTTCTCAGTCTCTTGATTCAGGTCATGTTTTCCAGACCTCTCACCATTATTGTTATTCCTGCTGCTTAGCCTGTCAGCCTTTCTTGAGGAGCAGTACCCAAGACTGGCCGTGCCTCTGCACTGAGATGCTACTGAGCGCAGCGGGAGGACCTGCAGGATATCTGGCAGGTAATTCTTCAGTTAATATATCTGTGTAGTGTTTCTCTTTGCTCAGGATGATAACTCCTCTTCAGCTTGTGATCTATCAGAACCTTCAGATCTTTTTTTTTTCCCCTGACTGCTTTCTGTCCAGTTGATGTCTATCCTGTCTTAGTGCACTTAACTCCTGCCTCAGTTAAAATGCCACACTTTTTACACTTGAGATGACTCCTGTATTTATAGACAACTTGTCCAAGTTGTCAAAAGTTTTTAATACCATTCCCCATGTATTTGTAGCCACTCTTCGCAGATGTAATCTTGGCAGATTTAATAAACACACAGCCTGTTCCCTCATCCAGGCTATCAATAAAATATTGAATGGAACTTATGAACAGCTGAGTAACCATTCAGTTTGTCCTTAACATTTCACAGTGAACCATTGGAAACTACTCTCAGAATGTGGATTCCAAGCAGATTTGTGTCATGACTTCAGCCAGAATGTTCTTGCAGTCATGAATGTCGTGTGGGACAATGTCAGTAGCCTCAGTGACATTGAGATATGCGGTCTCTGCTGCTTCTTCCTTATCGGCAAAGTCTCATCCATCGGAGACAAAATTAGATTGAGTCAGCTGGTTTTGTTCAGGAAGAATTCATGGTGACCAGTACTCATCTCCTTATTAGTTTCTGTGCACTTAGAAATCATTCAGATTATTCTGGTGTTTTGCCTTTCCTGAGTGTTAAATCTTTTGATATCTTAGTTATTCTGTTTGACTTGTAGAAGATAAATGCTAGTGGTTCCAGTTGTTTGAAAGTGTAAGAACTTTGTGGATGGTTGTGAAGGCAACAGATACAAACCTCTCACCAGGAGAAACCCTGTGCCAAATGTGAAATTCCCGCGATAAAGCACAGAGACCCAAAACAGAGTGTGGTGTTCTCAAGAATCAATTCTCAAGAGAGTGGTGGGAAGAACATTATTTATTTCAGTCTAAGAAATTATGATGCAAATCAACTTCATTTAAAAATGAGAATTCAGGCTAGTTTGAGAGGATTCTGAACAGTTTGGACTGCAATTCTTAACAGTCTCGTAGAAATATGGTCAGGGTCATGTAAAAGAAGAAGTTGGGAAACCTTAGTTTTGGGCTGTATGGACTTCTTTGTCTCTAATGGATTGGTAGCGAACATCTAAGAAAACAGAAATAGAGATTAGACTAAGTTTCATAGCCTTTTAACCCAGAAAGCCTGGATCTCCGCAGCAAAGTGTTTTCTGATCTCTGATATATGCTCGCTGTTGACACGAGCTTATTCACAGAACAGAATGACCTTTGCACAGCTCAACGAGAGCCGCGCCTGTGCTGAGCTCTAGTATCTCCTGTTCAATGTGCCCACGTGACTGTAAGTTTGATCTTACCAAAACAAGGTGTTATACTTTGTCGTGTAGCACTTCTGCTGGAGTGTTTGATGCTGTGTGCGTAGGAAGTGTGTGTATATTTGTATATATATAGGGGCAAGTGCAAGGTCCTGCACCTGGGTCGTGGCAATCCCAGGCACAAATACAGGCTGGGCGGAGAATGGATGGAGAGCAGCCCTGAGGAGAAGGACTTGGGGGTGATGGTGGACGAGAAGGTCAACATGAGCCGGCAATGCGCCCTTGCAGCCCAGAAAGCCAACCGCATCCTGGGCTGCATCCCCAGCACCGTGGCCAGCAGGTCGAGGGAGGGGATTCTCCCCCTCTACTCTGCCCTGGTGAGACCCCACCTGCACTGCATCCAGCTCTGGAGCCCCCAACATCAGAAGGACATGGACCAGTTGGAGAATGTCCAGAGGAGGCCACGCAGATGATGAGAGGGCTGGAGCACCTCTCCTGTGAGGACAGGCTGAGAGAGCTGGGGCTGTTCAGCCTGGAGAAGAGGAGGCTCCAGGGAGACCTGAGAGCGGCCTCCCAGTAGCTAAAGGGGGCTACAGGAAAGATGGGGAGAGGCTGTTCAGCAGGGCCTGTTGTGACAGGACAAGGGGTAATGGTTTCAAAATAGAGGGGGGTAGATTCAGATTAGATATTAGGAAAAAAATTTTCACAATGAGGTTTGTAGATCACTGGCTCAGGTTGCCCAGAGAGGTGGTGGATGCCCCATCCCTGGAAACGTTCAAGGCCAGGTTGGCCGGGGCTCTGAGCAACCTGATCTGGTTGGAGATGTCCCTGCTCCTTGCAGGGGAGTTGGACTGGATGGGCTTTGAAGGTCCCTTCCAACCCAAACCATTCTATGATTCCATGATTCTATGATTTTTATGAACGCTGCAGTATATGAGTCAAGGAAGAAAGACTGTGCATTGCATTGGTGTGAAGGATTTACTGTTTTTCAGAAACTTGGATTTTGCCGGAATTCAGTATTCTAAAGGGCAGAAAAATCCCACTCAACAGACTCTTATCTGTGCTGTGCTTTAACAAGCCTTTGGGTCGGTACCATTTCTGCTGTGCATTTTGTTGTGTAGACTTATCGCGGTCATGCCTTGAGCTGTTTGGAAGATGAAACTGCTGGCAGGGGAGGGAAATTGAAAGTGTGATCCAACTCCCAAAATAGAGGCAGGTGTATTCCGTGTTGGCAGCAGGAATTTTGAAGTGTGAGCAGGGGCCCCGTTACGACTCTTTCATCCCTTTTTTTCCACCGTCTTCTGCAATAGAGATTCCCTTCTGGACTAGATGGCCTTTAAAGGTCCCTTCCACCCCAAACTATTCTATGATTTAACCTTAAGGAGCTGTAGAAGTACTCTAGAAGTCATTTGTGTGTGGAAAAGTGTTCTTGCTGTCTGATATCCTTTGTTTTTGCATGTACCCTCCCCAGGCAGGTGCTCACTGCAAAGGTGGAAATGGTTTTGGTGGTGAAGTGGAGACACATGTGAATAAATTGAGGACAAGGGTGCAAGGCAGTGCAGTACAGATTTTACAACACAGAGGTGAGTAATTTCTTAATAGTGAGGACTTTTGAGTATTAACTCTAGGTGACTTCCACTGCAAGGCAGCTGTTAACGTATTACTATGAATTGGTTTGGAAAGAAAAAGATTAAAATTGCATAAGTAGATAAATTTTAAAGAGACAGAAATAATAATGACATTAAAAATTGGCTGAAAGAACTGAGCTGCAGTAACAATGGAACATTTTAAAAATAAATGGGTAGCTAGGAAAGGGTGTAGGGAGACATGCTGCTCGGAGATCACAGAGGCACCTCAGCTTGACAGTTTCTATGACTGCATGGAACAGAGAAACACAGCCAAGCCCCCGCTCTCTCCCGGCACATGACACTGCGCAGCAATCAGGTTTAGTAACACGTTGCTGAGAAAAAGACTCCCACTATTTAGTATTCATTTTTCAGATTGCAGCGCAGCAGTGTAAACAAGGCACACTGGAGGAAGAGTGGAGAACAGCATTTCTCCAAGCTCTGATTTATTTCTTGTTGATACTCACTGACTACACAGACCTATGGTAGCACCAATTTTAGGAAGGGAGAGCAGCTCTCAAACCACCGGCATTTTCCAGCGTTCTTGCAGGAAGCTAACACAACAGGAGGCAAAACACAATTCCTGCATTAGGACAGGCAAGTGGCTCCCTTGTGAGGATGGAACATCTGGTAGATTTGTTTCTGTGAGTCGCTGTGGATCTGCAGGCCTGCCTGGGTTCTGCCAGCTGCCTGCTTTCTATTCCATTTACTTTGCATTTTGTAAACCTAGGCTGCGTGAGGAGGGGGCCTGTCCCCACAGACAGGGTGCTGCTGTGCTGGGACACCTGCATCTGTGAGCAGAAAGCTGCCAGGACAACCAGTATCCTCAGTACCCTGAGGCTGACCAACTGCCGTCACATCCAAGTGTGGGATTGTTGTGGTTTAACCCCAGCCCGCAACTAAGCACCACGCAGCCGCTCGCTCACTCCCCCCCTAATGGGATGGGGGAGAGAATTGAAAGAGTAAAAGTGAGAAAACTCATGAGTTGAGATAAAGGCAATTTAATAGGTAAAACAAAAGCTGCGCACGCAACCAAAGCAAACCAAGGGATTAATTCACTCCTTCCCATTAGCAGCAGGTGTTCAGCCATCTCCAGGAAAGCAGAGCTCCATCAAGTTTAACGGTTACTTGGGAAAACAAACACCGTAACTCCAAATGTCCCCCCCCCTTCCTTCTTCTTCCCCCAGCTTTATATGCTGCACATGATGCCATATGGTATGGAATATCCCTATGGTATGGGATGTCCCTTTGGTCAGCTGGGGTCAGCTGTCCCAGCTGTGTCCCCTCCCAACCTCTTGTGTACCCCCAGCCCACTCGCCACTGGGGTGAGAGGCAGAAAAGGCCTTGGCTGTGTAAGCACTGCTCAGCAGTGACTAAAACATCCCTGTTTTATCAACACTGTTTCCAGCACAACTCCCAAACGTAGCCCCATACTAGCTACTATGAAGAAAATTAACGCTATTCCAGCCAAAACCAGCACAGGGATGACACCAGCCAGTGAAGTAGCTGGAGCTGTCCTGTCCTGCCTGCATGCTTGTCCTTGCAGAGAGAGATGCGTGGCCCACGCTGCACCCCATGGGGGCTGGCCCTTCATTTTTTGGTGTGTGACCATTTCTTCGAGGTAAGCAGGACGCCAGCCACCCAGAAAAGCAACACAGCTTTTCCATCATCCATGAACCATTCATTCCTGTAAGCTGCTGCGGCAGAGGTGGGAGCTGTGGTGTAGGGAATTGCACGTGGGCTTTCACCCCAAGCTCCGCGCAGCCTCCCTAGAGCCTGCCTGGCAGAAGAGCGATCCAGTGTGCTGGAGAAAGGCCACGTATGACAGCTCTGCTCCACACGCACCGCCCGGGTGTGTACACAGAGCCGGTAATCACGGATCTTTCCGGCTCCCCTCTCTGAATGAGTGAGTTCACATCATTCTGCTGACACAGGCACGTTCCTGCTTTTGAATGTGAATCCTCCTCCGGGAGTTGCTTCTCCTCATTCCCTACCTTTCTTTTCCCTGGCCCTGATACAGCCTGCTCGCAGGGCCGTTGGAAAGCTTGGTGCTAGAGGTTCCTCTGCCCGCCTCATCCGACACCCAGGCCCCTGCTCCCTGCAGTGCTGTGGCGGAGTCCTCCCTGTCCTTCCCCTTCCAGCTGGAGGTGTTAGATGTCCTCTTTCCTCCAAAACCTGCCTTCTCTGAAAACACCTTGGTGGATACCCATCTTTTTTTCAGAGGGATTGGTTTCACAGTATCTTAGGACTATTTGATTTTCCCCCACAACTACCTCACAGTAATACCTGACTTAAAAATGGGACCTGCTCAAAAGGGCAGAAGCTTCTTAAAAGGAAATTAAAAGCAGCTGCTATAAGGATGCAGAAGATGAGAAACTAGATAAAACGCTCCATCTGAAGCTCAGAGCAATATGTCACTAAGTGAAATAATTCTGCAAGGGACCAAAAAGGCAATATTCTAACAGCAGAGTGGAAGAGAATATTCAAAATCTGAGATTTCTGAGCAAATAAAGAAACTTTTTTTTTTTTTTTAAAGCATTAACTGTGAAGCTAAATCTGTAGGGCAGGCAGGGGAAAATTTTAAGGTGCAAACTCACTGAAGGAATAATAAAAATAGTAGTAAAAATATTTTCAGAATTACCAGAATCAGGTACTTTTCCAGAGGTTTGGTCAACAGATGACCAGTCTCTAAAAGGATTACTGCAGGAGAGGAAAACTGCCGGTGAAAAGTGAACTGAAGCTTTGTGTTGGTGCTCACTGTGGTTGAGGTAGGTTATTCTCCCATGAGAGCCAAACTTATGGGGACAAGTGTAAGGAACTATCTCAAATTAAATGACATTAAAATGCATTTTAGGACTAATTGATAAGATGAAGAGTCAGAAATTGCCAAGACCATATGGTAATCACTCAAGAGCTCTGGAGGAAAACAAATATGCAATTACGGAGCTACTATAGTGTGTAACCCGTCACTTAAATCAGCCTCCCTGCAGGAGGGATGGAAGATGGTAAATGTGTCAGCAGTCCCCGAGAAGGTCCCCAGGAGCGAAGGGGAGAACTGCAGACTGGAGTGTGACACTGAGCAAGTGAGTAGAAATTATAAGGAAAAAAAAAAAAGATTAAACCCCAACATATTAGGGAAAGTTTTTCTAGTGAGCAACCACATTTCACAAATTTGTTAGGGCTCTTGAAAGGGTCCTGAAGATGCAAGTAAGATCTGCCTGCACTGTCCACCTATTGTTGCTGTGACTGATTTTGTACGTCTCGCTCGTATCCCCCTCACCGCCTTCTCTCCAAACTGAGAAGCCCCTTTAGTGTCTCTTCCAAAGAAAAAACTAGAAACCAGTTTAATCTGGTTGATGGTTCTTTACAAAACCAGTCATTGAGCTGTAAAATCCCTTGCTGTAGGATATTGTGGATGCTCAGAGTTTACTTGGGCTCTGGGGGTAACAGGAAGAGTTAATGGAGAGAAGTTAAAGCGTAACCTGTTAAATAGTAAACCCAAGGATTGACCCAAGACAGACATTGTTGGAAAACAGAAGAATATTCCAAGAAAGCACCTCTGCATGCCTAGTATGTTCTTAAACTCCTTTTCTGTATTGAAAACCAGATGATGCAGCAGAGGAGCCTTCAATCTGACCCAGTGCAGCACTTCTTGTGCTTTGTTATGTTCTGTCAAAAGAAAATGAAACATAGATACAAACGTAAACACTTCTGATGGTAACGGCGAACACTGAGCGGTGAACACTGAACTCGTCTCCCCGCTATACAGGCAAACAATGCATTTTTGTTTGAATGCTAATGAAGATCTCCCCACAGTGCTGCTAGGTCTCATCTAGCAGTATAAAGAGAAAAGTTACATGGTGGAGATAAAGAAAGGATCTTGATAAAGTGATGAAAATGTTTTGCAAATATTGATGTCATTATCCACTCACAGGTCAAAAATACACTTGAAGCTGCCGATGTAATTTGAAGTAGGTAAACAAGTATTAACAAGACTGTTTTCTTACAATTAGTGCGTCTGTTATGATCTGAAAAAGGATAAATTTGTATTTCTTGTATCCCTTTAACTCTGAGTGATCCAGGGTTTGTGGTAATACAGCAGATCTTTCTGCAGCCATCTAATCTATTCTAGATCTCTTTTGGTGTTTGGATCAGAGCTGAGGCAAGCTTCTTTTACAAATTTGTGCTGCAGTCTACTAAAAGAGTTGTTATTTGCCAGGAGAATATTACATGCAGTACTGAGAAAAATGAACAAAGTCAGCTTCTTTGAGAGCAAACTGATGCTTACTCACAACACTGATAAGCCTGACATTTACTGAGGAGTGCCACAATTCTCAGTCCAATGAAAAATCCCAAGAGGATTTCTTTTCAGCAGTGTTTCACATTCTACTGACTCACGATAAGCTAGCATCTTCTCAAGTACTTTACTCAAAAAATGATGTGGAGCCCAACTCCCCCGCTTGAGTTGCGTACAGATGTACTAGCCTTCCTTGGCACGTTTGTTAATGATCAGGGCACATTTAATGATGCTCTACACGTTGTCAGTGCCGTATGTGTCGTATTTCATTCCTGTAGTGTATTCAAAGCACTTATGCAAGAGTTCTTGGTGCCTTGATTGCAACTACAAAAATGATCCGTGGAATAACGCCTCTTAGCACCTCCGTATGAAAGCCAAAGCTTGCAGTGAAATACCAGTTTGTGATACCGGGCAGCGTCCCGGCTGTCGGTGTAGTCTTTGCGCGTTGGTCTCTGCTTCGGCTTTCCGTAACGTCCACAATATCTGGCCGTGCAGGATTCTTCTGGAATAGGCCCTGCCTCAAAAAGACCATCAGAAGCTTTTGAATGTTCGAGTAGGTTATGTCAAGTAGTTCCCTTTTGATCATTATTGTAAAGATATGTTCAAATAATTCTAAAATATTAGCGATGCAAAATTTTCATTACAGGCACTGTGATAATTAGCTCCTACCATATCATGCTCCTTATCTAGGAATTCCGTTATTCTGCTTTTAATTGTCATTTTGACCAGCTTTCAGTGTACAAAGCTGTTTCTCTGGTGCTTTAAAATAGACAAGTAATCCAAATAGTGGCTAAGAATTTTCTGAAAAAATTGTTTTTCAGGGAAAAAAAATTCTTATTTATCAAAACTTGAACTTTTCACAGGAACATATGTTCCAGATGTCAAGAGTTGCAAAATCCATCACTTCAGGTGGTAGTTTGTTCCCAAATTTAATCATCACTGCTGTTAAAAAATGTGTGTTTCATTTCTAGTTTGAATCACTTTCATTTTTCAGCCCTTAGTCTTTCTTCTGTCTCCACTAGATTAAAAAGTGCAGGTTGATATTTTCCCCTTGTGAAAGTATTTATCGAATCGCCCTACAATTGAGCTGTTTAAGTTTGCCAGTTACATGTTCTTCTCTCCTCATATACTTTTTATGGCTCTGTTCTGCCCCCAGTCTAATCTCTCAACAGCTTTAAATGTGAACACCGGAATTAGATATACTCGTGGTTTCAACGATGCTGTACCCAGAGGTTGAACGGATTCTTTATTTCTAATCACTTCTCCCAGTTTATCGTGCTCTTACCTTGAGCGCTTGTGGTGAGCTCCTTGCCCATTAAGACCTCCTAAGTCATAACCATCGCACTCCAAGACGGAGTTTTCTGTTCTGTGAGAGCAGCCCGTGTTCTCTGTCAGTTCATTGACTGCCTCTTCGTGAACTTACTCCTCTTGTACCTTGCATAGTATTAAGTAGAGAGCAGCCTGTCCTCTTGGATGTTCAGGATCTAATAGTTCTGAAAAGCAGTTGTACTGTGTTTCTGTAAATTGGTTCTCTAACCCGTTTTTCCTTTGTGCCATTATATCGATTTCTTTTTGAATAATAGAGGTCCCCATGTTTAGTATTTCACCTCTCAACGTTAAGCACTCAGTCTTCTTTCTCTGGTGACTGATGGGATAACTCCGCTCATATACTTACATTCTTACTGCCAGACAGTTTCAGTGTATAGTCTTTTCCAGTAAGAGTTTTCATCTGACTAGATTCCTTAAAACATTTTCTTTGATAGAAAAAAAAAATCTTTCACTTTTATGACTTATACTCTCTTTTCTGTAGTTTATGGCCACGTACTATGGTATACCATTGGTTCTGACACTGGGATTTACTATTTTCTGCTGTGTCAAGATCTGATTATATTACCTGGGGTTTGTTTCACCTAGCTTTTTTTTTTTTTTTTTAAAGTTTTTCCTTTGTATACATGCATTTATCGTTTTTAATTTGGGGAGCACCTTTGTTTAGCTTCTTAGTCCCATGCCATTTGGATAGAATAGCATTTCACCTATGAACTGTTCCTATCCCTGTACTACGCTTTTTCTCTGAAGTAGCTGGACACACAGCATTTTTGTTTTCCCAGCCCTTAGCAATCTGTTTGCCTTAGCTCATGACAGATTTCCCCCAGCTCCCACTTAATTAAACACATCATGTATGTTTTCCTTGTGCAAAGTCTGATTTCACGTTTGACTTTTGATGGAGACCATCACCTCCGGATAGCATCTTCTTTCCCTCTGCCTAATTGGAGTTGTATGTATAACTGGAGGGATTTCAGAGAAACTGTCAATAGTACCCTGCGGCTAAATCTTCCAGCCAGCAGTCTGACTTTGCCTTCCAGGATCCTTCGCTTGCATTTCCCTTTAAAATTTGTGACATGCAGTAGGACCTTGTGCTCCTCCCCAGCACTTTCTAGCATCCACCTGGGTGCCTCGTAAAAACCCCTTCATAGTCTGCCTACAATCCAGCAAATCTCTGTCATCGCATGCACGGCTGCCGGTGTGCTCTTGATATTTAAATTCCCATCAGCGCAGTAGACCAGAAGTTCTCAACTGAAAATGTATTTTCATCTATAGCCTTCCTGGAGTTATCAGCTTGCTTTTCCTCAGCTGGAAGGCAGCTATGTTAATACTACGCTGTGCTACGTTCAACTGTCCGGCGTGAGAGGAGGCTGAGCCTCCTCGAAGGCAAGAGGAGAGCGAGCAATCTCAGCGTGGCCTAGTCCCTCATACGCTGGTTTTGTGCCTTATATTTGTTCTCTCTTTGTTCCTCCAGTTTAGAAGCTCTGGCCTCGAACTGCTCCGGGTATGTGCTGTGAGAGCAATGAAGACAGTAGCTGAAGCAATTCCTGAAGCCTTAGTGACGACCCTGGAAGCTCTTGGAAGGCAGGTAGGATCACTGAGCACTAGAGAAAGGCAAACACAGTTTACTTTTTTTTGAAAAAGAGAAATCAGGATTAGAGACCACTCTTCCCAGAAATCAGTCTGAAAAATTACTATGTGATCAATTTAAAGCAAATAGAAAATAAAAAGAAAAAAAAAGAGACATAGATTTACCAAGAGTAGATCATGCAATCTTACTCTAATTTCCTCCCTTGAGAAAATAATGTCTAGTAGATGAAGAGGAGGTGGCAGATGGGACATATTTTGCTTTAGGAAAGCTTTTGAAACTGTTCCACATGATTCTCTCAGAAGCAGACTAAAGAAATATGGTCTGTATCAGTGTGCCCAGCATTTCTGGCTGGGTGAGACACTTACCTTGTTTCTGTATAAGGGAGAGACCATATGTTGCAGCCCTTCCTCTAATGCATCGCTGTATTGTGCAAGCGTAGAAAAGCCGGTGCTTTCTGGGGCAATGAGATTTATTGCGTATGTGCAGACACATTTCACGTACTGCCATGATCAGAGACGCTAAGCGGGCTCCCAGCAAAGATGGCCTGCAGTCTACTCAAAATAGTCCAGCCAGCAGGCAGCCCTCCTTGCTGCGGACTCTAGGCTGGATCCAGAGAGGAGTGAGACGGAGCACAGCCAAATTCCTTGTCCTGGCAGGCCCTGCGCAGCTCATAGCTTGAGGTTCATCATTTGGAAGGTACGTGATGGTACTGTAAGTGAGTGGCAGTGGTGCACTGTCAGACTGGGAGGTTATTTTGACTGGAGTCCTGCTGGCGTATGTCCTGGGCCCAGTTCTATTCTGTTTTCTAATTAATGACCTATATGATTTAACAAAGAACTCACTCATGAAATTTGTGGATAAAGCGAGATGCGCTTTGAAGGTCAGGATTAGACTTCTAATGATCTTGAGAAACTGGAGAAAGTGGTCCAGAAATCAAGAGTATGAAATAAAAAGAAACAAATGCTGTGTGCCGCATTTATGAAAAAGGAAGCAAATACCAAATATAAAAAAAAGGTATGACTGTGCCTGAGGCATGCTAGGAAAAGGTATGGGAATTAGAGAAAATGAAAAATTAAACAAGAGTGAGCAATCACTGATGTCTTATACTGGGAAGTGTTAATGAAATGTATTATTCAAACATGGGAGGAAGTCTCGTTTTCTGCAGAGCTTTTGAGGCCATTGCTGGACTTTGGTGTCCACGCTGAGTGGCAGAGGGAACCGGTGTTGTGAATGATGTGGGTACCGCCGACAGAGGAACGAGTCGGAAAGAAATTTTGAAAGTGGAATCCCAGCGTTATAAATTGTCACCGTACCAGCAGATCCTCGGTTGTTGGTGAGGTCGTTTTTACAGGAGAGATAAGCTATATAAATCAACGTGAAACTAGATGGCAAGGTTTTAACATTCAAAAGCAATGAGGTATTTTTATAGTTACAGTTGTGGAAACTCACCAAATAAGCAACAGCACATGTTTCAAGATCGCAATTCCTCTTCAAGAGAAATAAGAAAATTCTTGTAATTTAGAAAAATGGAAGGGACTGAAATCGATAACATTGAGGAAGGAAATGGCAAAGAATGGTCTCAGCAATTAAAGTCCCAGCTAAGCAGCCCCCATGAAAAATGGGCAACTAGATCAATAAAAAAATGTGGAAATGTATCTATACAAATGCTGCAACACTGAAGCCTAAAAGAGGGGAACTAGAAGGTCTGATTTTAAAGGAAGTTATTGACATAATAAATGCCTCAGAATCTTGGCAGAAGGGTAGGAAACCGTAATAATAGGGAGCAAATTATAGAGGAAGGCTGGAAAGGGGTACATTAGTGGTGAAGCAGTGGAGAGTATGAGGAATTGTCCCTAAATGAAGTTTCAGCAGAGGACGTTTTGGAACAAATCAATAAAGTGAACAGTAAGAAAGCACAAAGATAAGATGATACTCCATCAGGAGTTCTGAAAGACCTCAAACACTAGATTAAGAGAAAGCTAAATGTAGCATGAAAAGTGTCGTTTAAGTTGACCACACTGCAAGAAGGATGGAAGGTGGCAAATGTGTCTTCAGCCTTGAGAAAAAGGACTCCAGGACAAACGTGGAAAACCACAGATCAGTAAATTTCACTTCCAAACTGAGTAAGTGGGTAAAAACTAGAATAATAAAGAAAAGGACCAGTAGGCAATTTCATAAATGTGATTTATTTGGAAAAAGTCATTACAGTTCTTGCAGAAGGAGACCATGTCTCATAAATTTATTTGAACTCTTTGAAGATGTCAACAAGCTTGTAGTTAAGCCTGATCTAGTTGATAAAGTGTGTACGGACTTCCAAACAAACGTCAATAAGTCTTTCTGCAAAGACTCTTAAAAGTACTTAAGCTGAGATAATAAGATATCCTCGTGTAAGTAAATAAGACTGGGACAAAATGGGACAAAACGTGGGAGAAAAGATCCATTTTCCCAGTGAAAGGAGCTCTCCAGCTTTGTCATGCAACTGTTTGATTTCGGACCTGTGCTTTTCGATATCCTTGTAAATAGTTTGGAAAGGAGGGCGAATGACAAGGGCAGTGACGAGGTTTGTGGATGACACAAAAATTAGCTGAGATAATCAAATCTGACGCTGACATGGGTCTCGTGGCAGTGAGTGAATGTGTCAGAAATGGCATGTGGAAGTCTATTAATAAATGCAACATAGTTTGTCTGGGAATATACATATTCAATTATATATTATACCTGTTCAATTATGGATTGAACATTACGTTATTATCACTCAGAAATAGAGTTGCTGTAGGATAACTCTGTGAAAACATTGATGCCGTGACCACAGCAATAAAAAATTCAAACTGAATGAGAGAAATTTTTAGAAAAGGAAAAAAAGGAAAAGAAAAAAGACGATTATGTGATTATGTCACAGTATAAATGTTTGGCAAACCCACGTATTGATTAATATGTGCAGCTCTGTTCATGTGTCTTCATAAAGAATAAAATAGAACTATAAAGGGTGGGTGGGAGTTATTCAGCTCAGAGATTTAGACACCTAAATTTAGGTTTCTACCTGTAGGTGTCAATCTGTGAGGTAGATATCTAAACTCCAACACTAAATCAAAGCTTTTTAATCTGAATTCCACCCACAGAAAGTGGATGAGGACAGAATGGTTTTTGTATCAGGAGAGAGAAAACAGTCAGGCGTGGAACAGAGACCTTGAGATCTCTTAGCTAGCTAGGAAGCTCTGAAGAGGGGATGGCTATTATTTTTAAGATTAGGAGGAGTTAAGGATACCTCATGAAATTATTAGGCATCAGTTCTAAACCAGAAAGTCATACATTCTCATATAACGTATTATTAAATTGTAGAATTTATTGCCAGAGGCTATTGTGTAGGTCAAATGTATAAACGAATTAAGAATTTCTGGAAGGCTGATGGGAAGCCGGTGTCCTGCCAAACAGAATTACGAAGGCTCACTCAGCTGTCAAAAGCCAGGTAGAGGTACACGAGAAGGACTCCGAGGCAGCTAAGCAGGATAATAAAGGCAATTTCTAGGCCAGAACAGAGACCGTGAGTGAGAAACTGCTGTGCACTTGACCAATACTCTTCTTGCGGTCAGTGGGACACCGAGAAGAGAGAACTACAGCTGGGGTCTCGGGAGTGGAAAGTGTGGCATACTCCAACATAGACTTTGGGGGAAACAGAGGGAAAGAAATCCTGTGCAGAAATTTTAGGAAATGAGGGAGACTGATGATAGCCACCAAACAATAGCTGTTAGCATAGGTAATGTCCAGAACACGGAAACAAGAAACAGTGTTCGTAGCTCATGATTTTCAGCACCTCGGCGCTGATGAACGAAGAAAATCCTAGAAGCCACTGGCAGTACAGCTGTTCCCAGGGCTCGTGGCTGGTTACGCTCCTGCCTGGGGCTTGGAATGGAGGTACAAGAATTCATTTGCTAAATCTAGTCTTTACTAGAGCGATGCTCTCATGGTTTTTGAAGACTGAAATTGCTAACAAGCACGTTCAGCCCAGCTTATCTCGCTTTGTCCAAACTCCCTGCGTTTCACTGACCAGCGGTATTTCAGTAATTTCTGAAGTTGTGAATGGGATCCTGAATGCAATCAATAGTGACCCCACCACGGTGAGTTTGGATGGGTGGTCTCCAAGGAAGAGCTAAGAAGATGCGCAGGGCTGTGCAGAGTAAGGCTGGAGAACATCTCCAGCTCTCTGAACTGGACTGTGAATGCGGCTATCACTGCAGAGTGGTTTAGTATAAAGCTGCATATAGTGGTCCCAAACTGTCCTCTTTCAATCCTGCTTTCGTTTTCCATTTTGTTTGGTTATATTTGCATCACTCATTTTGTGCTTTAGAAAAATACTTGTTTCTGTTTTGAGTTGCTCAGCTGGCCGTCCCCAGGGTGTTTCCACCTGGCTCTTAACTGCTTGCAGATACTTTCTGTGTGCTTCAGCAGCCGTGAATTTGGCTCCACGGACCTCGGAAGGACTCGAAGTACTCTGGAAAGCAGTACTGCTCGTCTGCAGGGTGAAAACTCAGAGGATGATGATTTAATTAGATTGGTAGCACTACTTAAAAGCAAAATTGGAATCTAATGCAGCTCTCTTTAAAATTACACTTCAGTATTACATAAGAAGCCCATAATAACATCAGGAGTGGAAACCTTTACATGAGGGTAAATTTGATGGCAACTTTTATATCCTTTATTGTAACGCACGCCGAGCTGCAGCATGGTAAAATCCATTAGTTCTTTGGGGATTTTTGTTTTTTTTTTTTTAAAGTCAGGCACGATTCATTAGCTCAGAATGAAACTTACTGTAAGAAAGTGCAAGTTCTGGTGGGAGCTGCTGTTGCTGATTGAGGAGGTAGCATCCTCTCCCAGAACAGCCCAAGGGTTTGAGTCTCATGTCCATGAGCCTGGGAGAGGAACGCTGCAGCCTCCCACTCCTACATGAAATTAAACACCTATTAAACACCTCAACCAAAGACCATAATTACAACTGCATTTCTTCCAGTGCCAGCACGAGACTTAAGCAGATTGCATCCCTTTCTGTCCCCAGTTCCTTTTTGATCTCAATGAGGCTGCCTAGGAACTCGGGACAGAGAACAGAGCTGCCTAAAAAACACTTTTCCCAAAACGTGGCTGTTCATCCCTGGTATTCACCTTGATCTGCTTTGGTATGTAGCCCCGACACAGTTGTACTGTCACAACCGTGAGGCTGTCACAGGAGCTTCTTAGGCTGGCACAGCCTCTGAAAGGAAAAGATTTGTAATTACACGCAAAAAAAAGAGTGCTCTGGGTAATCTCAGAGCTTTGGTATGCATATGTATGTTCTCCAGGCTCTGGGTAGGGATGATCTGCTTTACACGAGTGCTTGTCACCGTAGCAGGACTTTGAGCTTACCGCCTGACGCTCCGTTTGAATTCTGTGACCGCAGGACTCTTCCTAGCATTTCCTGCCTTTTCTGACCTAGAAAATATTTACTTATTTTTTATAAATCAGAACTGCTGGCCCTGGAAAAATGTAATAAGGTGTTTTGGTGCCTGTCAGGGAGTTGCCAATGGAAATCAGGGTCAAAACGGTAGCGTGGTTCTGGACTTAATTAGATATGCTGCTTTTTTGGGGAGAAGCTATTTTAAAAAGTTGGACACTAGAGAATTTTCTACATTGAGTTAAGAAGAAAACAGCTTTAAAATTTGTTTCTCCATTTCCTAGAAAATGAGTTTTCTACACGGTTTTGGATTGTTCAGCCAAATGTCTCTGTTTTTTTTATGATATGTTTCACAACATATTTGTTACGTCCAGACATAGAATGTTAGAATTAATCAAAAGGGAAATATTTATGGAGAAAGCCATTTCACGTCCATCTCTGTCGTGAGACTGGCTGCTCTGATAGGGATTAGAGGTTGTTACACTAATGACTTAGACTTTTGTCTCATTGCCAGAGCAGTTTCCCAATTTAGAACCTTTTCTTCTGATTAATATTTGTATTCCTCCCACAATTCCTCTTCTTATAGGAACTCGTACTGGGAATTATTCCAGACCTACATAATGTCTCTGAAATCTTTTTATCCCTCTGTTTGCTGATCAGTAGAAAGGATTTTAATGCCAGGTTAGGTAATCGAGATAAATCCGAACTTCATCTAACTTTATCCCTCGACCATGTCTTGGATATTCTAGAAACATTTTTTGTGATCCATAAATAAATTCACATAGGATTTTGATTAATCTTTTTTTTTTTTTTGCTCTTCTTTTTTCAGTGAAGTCTCATTACATTAAATGGGAGATCAAAGAGAGTGTATTACAACTTCCACTATGCACCAGCTTGTTTAGTGCAACGCTTTGCTGAGGGTTGAAAACATCAGGAAATTCCAAAGACACTGTTTTGTGCACAGCTGGGCGGGTGTAATGGATTTTGGTAGGGTGTTGAAGCAGTAGTGGTTTCTAGTCCCTGCTAATGCTTTCTAGCCCCGTTCTGTTGTTTGCATTAGCATACACAGTGGTGCAAAGTATGCCCTGATTTAATTCCCTTCGCTTCTAACTCCAACTCGTTACAAAGAAGAGGGAGTCAAGCTTCTTTAAAGTAGGTCTCTTGCTGGCACTTGAAGGCAGCGAAGGTGTGGGTGCCTGTGTGGTTTGGGAGAGGTTGGGCTCCTGGCTCAGAGAGCCACGTCACAGCGCTGCAGTCCTGCGTGATACTCCCCGAGCTTCTCTCTGCCCTTTTGGGACATTTTGTGGCCACAAGCCAGCCACTTCTCATGCACTGTCACTGGGAGAAGTACACACCTAAGGAAAACCTTCACAAAAAATGATGTCCTGGTTAGAAAACTATCTGACCTTGCGCGTGGGCAACAACAGGGAGCGGGGCTTGAGCTCATATCTCTTTATCCTTTTTCATTTGACTCTCTAACTCCAGCAGAAGGTTTCAAGCTAACACAGAAGTCAAAGTTTTCTTACCAAGAGGAAAACTTTGGTCTGACTTACGACTGAGTGACAACTCTGTGCCTCAGAGCCATCGGGTTAAATGAGCCTGGGAAAGAGGATGGCTCCAGTTCGTTAGGAGAACTGGACTCCAAGTTACCCTTGACTGTTCTAATGATGGATAGGATACAAAACCCCTCCCTTGGTTTGACCCAGAGTTGCTCTTTCCTCTGGTGGTTCATTGATTCCTTTTGCTTCCCTTTTCATTTAATAGATTTTGATAAGTTGGACATTTACAGATCTGCTGCTATTAACGTTCAACGTTAGTGGACCTGAGAGCTTCTCTGCCAACTACGCTGGAGCTTCCGAGCCTGCTGATTTCAAAATGTTCATTGCTGATAGATTCTAACATCTCTCTCAGTTACTAATAGACTGGAAAGTATTTCATCACCTTCAAGCAATGAAAGCAAATCATCCTTCTTTCCAAATGCCGAATAAGAGTCTGTTTGAACACTTCTGCATTTTCTGCATAATCCTTCACAATTCTCCTGCCTGCACCGAGCAGTGACCCCATACTGTTGCTAGGATTTCTTTTGCAAACACAACTTTCTTGTGCTAAGCTCTGTCAGCCATGGATTTGATTCTGAGGTTTCTTTGTTTCGTGCTTCTGTTCATGTAGGTCAGGAGTTTTCCTGGCTATTGATTTACAAGTAGTTATATGCAGTACTCGTGTTTGACATTTCTGTCTTTGTTTTTCTTTGCTGGTATCACTACTAAACTTCAACGACACGAGTCAATCGTTTTAAGATCTTGTGTCGAGTGTCTGACTCTGATATTTTTCACATTTCATGAAGTGTTAGGTAACATGGCAATAGGATGAGGAAAAATATAGCATTTTCTCAATGTTTTAAATACATTCATATATCTTTGTAATTTATGTTTAATATTGAATATATATGTATAAATAAAAACCCCAATGCCGCATAGTCCCCTTCTGACAGGCTAGAGTCTTAATACTTGAATTAAGGGCTGAAATTTAGGAAAGGAATAACCCCGTGAAAGGTGTGCATTTTTTCTTTTCGTTTGAAATCTAACATGTCCGAGTCTCTCACCATGTCAGTCTATGAACGTTCAGCTGAGACTTGCTAGCGTTCAGCTCTGTATTCCACAGAGACCTTTGTCTGACAACAAGCACCGCTCCTGGCTTCGGGCGTGAGCAGGATTTTACCTGCAGTGCACAGCAGAGAAGCCAGTACGTGCCGGCAGACATCAGAAGCAAGGAAGGTGGGAGGACTTAGAAGGTAAACAGATGTAAGGTAGGAAGAGAGGCAAAAATATCTGGACAGGCACAGGTGGGGCCAGGAAAAGTCTACAAGATCGAGGTGGAAAGATCGGTGCTCGTTCCAGTGTGTTGCCTGTTAAGAATGTGGAATGAAGCCCAGCGCCACGCAGTGCCTCCTGTGCAAGCCTGGCAGCAAACACATGAAACCACCAGCACAGTGTGTGCATTCAGACTCAGCCTACTTGAGGTCTTTATAAAGGATGACAACATCATGCTGTTATCAGTAACCTCATCATTTGTAGATACCAGGCCACAGAAGGGGATGAGGCTACCAGAATGCTGTCTTCTTCAGCAGCGGTGTCTGAGGAAGCGCTCTGGCCAGGCAGGGCTATCTGTGCTCCCTCCATCTGGAGAGGCATCCTGATAAAACATCAGCAGGGCTGGAGGTAAGGCAGGCAGGAAAAGAGGGCTTGCAGATTATGGCACGATCCCTGAATCTGGCCTCTCTTTCCAAAGCTCTTGATGTTCCCCAGGCTCTTGTATACCTTGTGCTTCATCACCATGTGTCAGAAATCCTCATTCCTTTAGCAAAGCTGCTGTCTCTTGTTCACACCAGCCTCCTCGCACCACTGTGCTGTCTCTGGGTGGAGCGTATGGCCAGGTCAACACGCAGAACACACGCGTGCTGGGAGACATGCATGCAGCTACTCCTGCACGGACTAACAAAGCCCTGCTGTAGTGCTGTATCCTCTCCCTCTGTTCACTTGTGTTTGCTTTGGACTGTAAATTTCGGTGACCACAGGCTAGTAACTGACAATCCACAAAATTATCCGGGAAAAGAATCTTTATCTTATGCTGTACGGTTTATCCATAGCCCCCACTACAGGTCACCAGATGTGAGCAGAGAGAGTCCTTTGATTTGTCCGAGTAGGATGATTTTTGTGTTCTTTGTACCTTAAAACCCAGTGGCTTGCTTTCCTCCTGACTACAGTTACAGCACTTTCAGTCTGAAGGGCTTTTCCTTAGCGAACCTTTCTCCTGGGCTCGCGCCACTGTATCTCTTCATTTTCATTATTAGCAGATGGAGCACGAGTCCCAGTTCTTTCCTTACATCCTTCCTGCCAAGAGATCTCTGGTGCCTAGGCATATTTTGTGGATACTTAATCTCGTGCTACTTTTCTTCCAGTGATTTTGATTAATTTTATCTGTGTACATAAAGTTATTCTGTGAGTGACACTTCTCATTAAAAAAATCATGTTGAAAGTTAGGTATGCTAACTTGATTCCAGTGAAAACACTTAATGTTCCGTTTTTTTCAAATTTGAACCTCATTATTATTTTTCTGTGATCCACTTTTAATGGTAAGTACCCAGCGTTCTGCCAGCTCACGTGACACCGGATGACACAAGGTTCCTCTGGAGTGCTGCAGTGAGTGTCTGCTGGGGAATATTGAAATTCCATGGAAACAACATGAGAACCATTATCTGAAACAGCCTCTTCAGGCGAACCGTATGGGGTGAAATATTCCGCACCGCTTCGATAATCCGAGCGCAGATACGTTCACTGGTAACTCTGCAGCAAGCATCAGTCATTTGCTGTGGCTGTGCGGTATTAATGAGCCATTTCAGCAGACAGCAGGTTTCGATGAGATTTGCTGCATATTCATGTTGCTTCCTTCCAGTTGTTTCAAAACTCTTTCCGCTAAATTACGTAGAAAGCCTCAGTTATTCTGTGCCAGGGTACCAAAGGCATGGACCGTCCTGTCCTTTCCAGTCTGGAAGAGAGACGGTGCACTGGGCGTGCTGCCTTTGCGGAGCCTTCCTCCAGCGAGGAGGCTTTGCTGCTGCTTCCAGCACCGTTTGCTGGGACTGTTTCTTTCTGTGCACATAAAACCTCCTCCTTGCTTTCTGGTTCATCTGCCGTCCAGGCGTTGTGGTTGTTAGCACGCGATGGAGCCTTAAGACACTTTTTGAAGGTGGCCACAAATTTGGAGGTGGAGGAGTGAGGATATGCAAAACCCAGCACAGGGAGCACAGAGGGAAGGGCTGTGCTGGTTTGTGCTGGTTTGTGCTCTGCCTGTAAGCATTTCTGTGATGCTGTCGTGATGCGGCTGGGGAGGCTGAAACAGTCCAGGCATTGGTCTAGGTACCTACAGAGCCTCCCCATGCGTGAATATGACGTTTTCCATGGGGCAGAAAAATTAAAAAAAAATAATACAGAAATTTTAAAACCCATAATGCACACAGAAGCCTCTGGAGGGGCACTGAAAGTTCAGCAGCGGGCTCTGGTTAGCACTGAAGGCCACACAGGAGGCGTCAGGGGACACCAGAAGTCACTTGAAATGTAAGAAATACTTTAAATCACTCCCTTTTCTCTTTGTGAGCGTTCAGAAACACAGTCCTTCCTTAATCGTAGTGCCTGGTTCTGACAGCTACGTGGAGCTTAACCTGGACAGAAGCTTTAAAACATTATAAATAGATCGGTAAGGTTACTTACAGGTCATTGTACGGAGAGACACTCGCACCACAAATCTTGAGCTAACCGCTTCCCAAGCAAGGGAACTGGCGTGTTTAAACAGAACCACAAGAATTATTAGAAGAGACTGGTCGAGCAGAGCTTGTTGCTGTGCTTGTGCCAGGGCTGCCGGGGAAGCGCCAGGCTGGCTGGGTGCTGCCGAGCCTCTGGAGCTGGTGGAAGAGCTACAGGTGAGGGGTGTTTTCCATCTTTTTTGGGAACAATCTTCTGAAGGGAAAGAGCGCAGACTAATGAATAGCACAGGTGTCTGTACATCTGTCCTGTGCCCTTTCAAGTCCTTGGATTTCTTTTTATATGTTGTTAGAAGCAAGTTTTATTGTATTACCTTTTCTTCCTCTGTAAAAAATGAACCGATAACATTGCGCCATCTCACCTCCGAGGCTTTGCTGACTGCCTCCTTTTCTCACATCAATCAATGCCCTACCCCAAGTTCTCCCTGCCCCTCCGGACCATGCTGGTCCTTTTCTCTCTGGCTCTGGAAACTGCAAGAATTTTAAGTGTCTCCCCTTGGAGCTGGAGCAGCTTCTCAATTCCCAGGGGCAGACGTCCCTCTCCATGGCA
>JAAGAY010143351.1:15417-31229 GCA_011801015.1 Ardeotis arabs
CCGCCCCCTCGGGAAAAGGGGTCCTGAGGGGTAAAAGGCTTCGGAGCTGTGTCGGGGGCTCTTCCGTGGGGCGGGAGGGCACTGGGTGCCCGGGAAAGGGAAAACTTCACGCTTCACCGCCTGTCCCGTCCCCAGCTTTGCCGCTCCAAAGCGGGAGCTGAAAAGCAGCGATCTTCCCTCGCCCCACTTCCCCGGGTGGGCTGTGCAGACCAATCGCCCCGAAACGATGAGCAAAGCTCCTTGGGACTGCCTTTCCACGGGGGGCTCAGCGCCCACGCAGGACAGAGGGGCGGTCTGGGCGCTCTGAGCATCAGAGTCCGTGAGGGGTCCGGGCCCTTGAGAACCCCCCTGGATCAGTCCCCGGGGATCTTGGTAGCTGTGCCGGGCAGCCGGGCTCACTTGGGAAAGCAGGAGGCAAATAGTTTTGGGAGGGTCAGAGAGGAAAATAACTGTTTGAGGGGATCAGGTAGACAACCAGGTGCAGGTCTGCAGGAACGCGGGAACGGGGAGCTGAACAGCTTCTCTGCCAGGGCAGGGTTGTCTGGAGATGTTGCTTATAGGCCTTGCAGCTCAGGGTATGGCCAGAACCCTCCGGCTGTGCTGCTGTCTCAGCCACATCACCTCAGTGAGGAGGAACCCTGAAAGGACTGTTGCTAATGAGAGGCTGGTAATCTCTCCTCTGGTGTCTGACTACAGCTGAGTTTTCTTGTCCTTATCACAGGTTTACAGGGTCACAGCTCTTTCGGCTTCTCTCAATGCTCTGCTACTCCCGGCATCGGTGGTTTTCTTATCTGACTTCCACAGCCTCCTCAGTTCTTCATTTTTTTGCTAAGGGTCTCATTTCCAGCCTGAGACAGCAAATGGCTTCGGCAATCGGTGTGCTCCATGTACGCAGAGGCCACCCTCCAGCCAGTCCTGAGCAAGCTACGACCACAGTGGCCAAGCAGCCAGAAAAGGTGGTGAAGGAGTTTGTGGGACATAAGAGTCTTCTGCTTAGCCCTTTCTGCCTCGGCAGTAGCAGCAGCAATAGCCAGAGGAGACTGAATGGATTGAGGGATGGGGGAAAAGGTAGCGGTTCTGGCCACAACAGCAATTTCCAGCATCCATATGGATGCAATGTCCCTTTCTTCCTCACAGTTTCCTCTGCCTTTGCTGCTGCTGCTGTCTGGGTGATGATATCTGGTCTGACAGGTCACCCTGACTGGCTGGTACATGGAGACAGAGAAAGACTTGAAGACACATCTCCATGCCTTGCTATCTTCTGAGCACGTAGATTCATGTGCTACAGCACCATACTGATCCAGCTTATAAGAAAAGATCTTTCGGGGCACTTCTCTGGAGCTTGCTTTCCCTGGGTAGAAGGAAGAACAGATGCTTTGCTTTCGTATCCTTTCACGAGACTTTGAGCTCTCATGGTTCTGAGGCAAGGGGTTTTTTGTGTTGGTTTTTTTTTTTTTTAAATCCCAACAGGCGTATGGATTTAGCATATGTGACAAAGATTGCTTTGGAATTTCCAGTCAAGATCTAGTTTGCTCTATTGTGGCTGGGCAGAGAAGACAAAGATTCTTTTGATCTTCTGTTCTCATGTTGAGAGAGGACTTTCAACAGGTGGAAAATACAGGTGGAAAGAAGACTCTGAAGGCAGAAGGACCACTGTTACTACCCGTGGCCCTGACATACTTTTGGAAGCTCACAGGAACAGTGCTGCTGAAGAGCAAGTTGTAGTAGCAAGGGGTAGATTTGGACTTGCCTAGATGATAAAAGATGAAACTGCAGTTTCTGCTCTACAAGTCAGCTGTGAAGGGAAGAAAGGGGGTTACTTTCCTGTCTGTGCAGCCAGTAATTCTTCTGCCTCTGGACTAAGTGGGAAGACCAAGCTAATCTTGGAATTTACCCTTGCCAGGCTGTAAATGTTAGAAGTTTTTTGGAGTGTGTGGTCAGAGGACAGGGTCGTTGAGGACAGAAGGAGGATCTCCTGTGATAAACAAGGGAGTATTCAGTAACCTCAGATGCAAGGAAGAAGTCTCTGGAGCATGAATGCAGTTGGTCATGGGTGGCTGGCTACTGCAGGCTGAAAGACACAAAAAGGAACAGACCACTGGGAACGGGCTGGATTCTTCTCCATAGAAAGGAGAGGATTCTCTGGCAAAGCCCTGCTGCAGGGGAGCAGCTGCCTGCCTCTTGAAGAGAGCCCCATGAGAGTCCAAATGGAGAAAAAATAAGAAATTAATGAATTTGGTAAGCTGTAGCTGCAGCCAGCTCTGGAAATGGCAACAGATGAAACCAGACACTTCTCCTGGCTTCTGTTGTGGATATCGAGATAGCATGGACTAGAATATTTTTGAGAAGGGCGAGTCCTTCCTTTCTCCAAGGAATAATGAGCCTTGTACCATTTCCTGCAGCCCCAGCAGCTTTCTGCAATAGTAAACCTGCGTAGTAACCTGAAATATGCAACCCATTTGGGAATCTGACCAGGGAAAGAAAAGAAAGGAAACAGCTGTATGTTTTGAGTTACCTCTCCGCTTCTGTTTAATTCCGTTTCAAAGGATGTATTTAGTATAAATAGAGAGCAGAATAAAAGCAACTACCTCAGGCTGCTGACAAGCCCTCCTAGGACAGCAGTGCAATGATGCAATCAAACAGAATTTAAGTGCAATTCTACAGCCAAAGCCTATGGAGAATTCACAGAGCTTCAGATCTGAAGATGGCTTAGGCCATCCAACCATGCATGGACTTTGTACCAAGCAGCAGAGCTTTACATTCTGGTACAAAGGCTCCAGATGACACTGGATGTGTGTAAATGAGGGCAGGATTTAGTCTCCAGAGTTATGGGCAAAGTGTGACTAGAATAGGACTTTCAAAGAAGAGTCTTGAGTAGCAGCAGTCAAGTTATATTAAGATCTTTTTCTTGATATAAAGAACTTTCTGATACTTTCATGTCACTCATTTGATTCCCGCTGGGGATACAAACTCTGCAATGTCTGAGACTTTATGGGTTTGATGGACGGACCACTTGGTGGATAAGGAGTTGGCTGGATGGCTGCACTCAGAGAGTGGTGGTCAACGGCTCGATGTCCAAGTAGAGACCCATCACAAGTGGCGTCCCTCAGGGGTCCGTGTTGGGCCCGGCCCTGTTCAACATCTTTGTCAGCGACATGGACAGTAGGATGGAGTGCACCCTCAGCAAGTTCGCTGATGACACACTGGAAGGGAGGGATGCCATCCAGAGGGACCTTGGCGGGCTGGAGAGGTGGGCCAGTGCAAATGTCATGAAGTTCAACCAGGCCAAGTGCAAGGTCCTGCACCTGGGTCATGGCAATACCAGGCACAAATAAAGGCTGGGCGGGGAATGGATCGAGAGCAGCCCTAAGGAGAAGGACTTGGGAGTGCTGGTGGATAAGAAGCTCAACATGAGTCGGCAATGCGCCCTTGCGGCCCACAAGGCCAACCGCATCCTGGGCTGCATCAAGAGGAGCGTGGCCAGCAGGTCGAGGGAGGTGATTCTCCCCCTCTATTCTGCCCTGGTGAGACCCCACCTGGAGTACTGTGTCCAGTTTTGGAGCCCCCAACATGGACCCAACTGGACATGGAGCAGTTGGAGAAGGTCCAGAGGAGGGCCACGAAGATGATAAGAGGGCTGGAACACCTCTCCTGTGAGGACAGGCTGAGAGAGTTGGGGCTGTTCAGCCTGGAGAAGAGGAGGCTCCGGAGAGACCTGATAGTGGTCTTCCAGTACCTCAAGGGGGCCTCCAAGAAAGATGGGGAGAGACTGTTCAGTAGGGCCTGTTGTGATAGGACAAGGGGTAATGGTTTTAAAATAGAGGGGGGTAGATTTAGATTGGACATTAGGAAAAAATTTTTTACAATGCGAGTTGTAGAACACTGGAACAGGTTGCCCAGAGAGGTGGTGGAAGCCCCATCCCTGGAAATGTTCAAGGCCAGGATGGTCGGGGCTCTGAGCAACCTGATCTGGTTGGGGATGTCCCTGCTCCTTGCAGGGGGGTTGGACTGGATGGGCTTTGAAGGTCCCTTCCAACTCTAACCATTCTATGATTCTATGACTTTTTCCACAACTTTGTTTTGCTTCCTTTACAAAAAGAAACAACTGTTGTGAGGATTGCTATAAAAAGCCAACAGTCCCCAAAGCACTGCTTTATTTATCTTCATGTGATCAGTCAGTTCATATCCAGCTCATACCATGTAATAAAGAACTCCAGGTCCTAAGATGTTACTCCTAAAATTATAGGAGTAAGGGAAACTTTTTGTAGGGTAAGAGTGCAAAAAAATTGCTGCTCATGAAAAGAGAAAAGGGAAATGGTAAAACCACTTCCACTGACCCAGCTGATCAAATAGTTTAAGGGATCACCTAGATAAATTTCAATCCTGAAACAGAAGTAAACATAAAATTTCTAGGAATTTTTAGAGAATAGAAAAATAATACTATGGTCACCTCTCGGTTACTAAATGAGACAAGACAGTGGTGTGGGAACTGAAGATGCCAGAATGACATAAATGGCTGTCTATTGCACTGCTTATGCTTATGAAATCACAGCTCAGTCTGGCCAACTGAAAAGTCAAAACTCCCTCTGGCATGGGTGACAATTAAGCTTATTGCAAAGCCTTACTACAGAAGATTTATTATTAGCAATAGCAATGATCAACATTTGAAGAGCGCCTTCATGTGTGTGAGGTGCCTCTCAGGACAGACAAAAGAGCAATTATTCTCAGGAAGCGCTCATAAACTTGAAGGAGCCCTTCTGTGTGAACAAGTTGGTTTCAGGGGATGAAAGCAGGCAGGAGTAGTAGCAGCATGATGACAGAGTTTCTGCTGGTGATGAGGAAGAGAAAAAATTGCTTTTAGGGAAAAAAGAATCCATCATTTTTTAGTTGGCTGGGGAGACACTTTGGGAGGGAATAGAGATGAGAATCACAGAACAGCTCAGGCTGGAAGGCGCTGCTGAAGATTGTCTAGTCCAATCCCCCTGCTCAAAGCAGAGTCACCTAGAGCAGGGGTTGCTCAAGGCCATGTCCAGTTGGGTTTTGGATATCTCCAAGTGTGGAGACTCCACATCCTCTCTGGGCAACCTGTTCCAGTATTTGACTAGCCGCACCATGGAAAAGTGTTTCCTGATGTTCAGGGTGACCCTCCTGTGTTTCAGTCTGTGCCCACAGCCTCCTGTCCTGTCAGTGGGCACCAACCCAAGAGTTTGTCCCTGCCTTCTTTGCACTGTCCAATCAGATATGCCTTTTGCAGAGTAAAATGGGCGCTGCAGGAAGAAGAAGTGGCAGGGAAGACAGTTTGCGGGAAACGTAAACAAACAGGACACTGACAGAGTGACAGAAGAGCACAACAATATGAGCCCATCCAATACTGTTGACTTGAACGCACTTCAAGTTACATCTTTGGATGCAAGAATGCACTTGTCAGAGAAAACACACATGTACATCAATGACGTACAAGTTCTAACAACAACAAACAGGGAGCGTTTCCTAGAAAGATTGGATTTTTTCACAGAAAGATCACACTATGAAGCAGTTATATTATACGGGAACTATGGGTTCAGGAGCTTCCCAGAAAGCCAGCTGCCCCTGTTCCTAATTATTTATTATTCATCTCTGTTTCAGTCCAAAATGAGGTCTGATTTATGGGAAATGACTTACAAAATGAAACATGGAAATATGGGATGGATGATGATTAATGGGAGCTATGATACATGACTGCAAAAATGCAAAGGGCATAAACGTCCAGGAGGGGAAGGTTGACATGGATGACACTAAAGGGTTTTCATACGAATAAATGAATAAAGACAATGTATTTCCTGATGGAGATGCTATCAGCTCATGGAAGAAGATGGGGAGAGAAGGTTAGGTGACATGGTGGAAACCATGTTGTTCCTTACTCCTGCCCTGAAGAATCCACTATAGGAAAGTCTTTTGTGTTGGATCTTTGTGAAGGCTCAAGTTGGATTTATGTACGGCAACTTTATGCTTCATTTTGCAGGTATGACGGTACTTATCACTTTTTTGTTTCCTTGTTAAGATGCTGATAGAAAGCAACAAAGTTCTGGATTTCAATTTAAAAAGCAAAAAGAATTTGGGAAAATATATTTCAGTCATGGATTTTTAAAAATATCACTTGATAAAATAAATGACTTTTGAATGAAAAACCACAAACGTCATCATGCTTAGGATCAGAAGTAAGGCTCTTCCAGCCTTAAGGCATAGTCATTTTAATATATTAATGCTCAAAAAGGACAAGGTTATCTTTGGATCCATTAAGAGTTTGCACAAACCACCTAAATAAACATGCCATGTGATTGGACAGTGAGGCAGTAATAATCAAGTTGTCAGGAAGGATTTACATATAGTTCATGGTTCCCTGAGGCAAGGGAATGAACTAGATGACTTCCTGAGGTCCCTGACTCCCCGACATCATAGACTGTATGGCTTGAAGATGAAAATGACCACTAAAGTTTAATCACTTCCACTGTCTCATCCCCAGGGAGTGGTAGGTCATCTCCAGCACTATCCCATCAATGCTACATTTAATTCTCGGCTTTAAGTTCTCATGGGCTTGCTTATTTTCAAAGTATACTTTCATTCTATTATGTCTCATGCCTGCAACAAGAGTATGATTTTTGCCTCACAACATTTTGATTTCATGCTAACAACAGGACATGCACAAATTCTCCACCACTCCAGCAGATGCTGCTCGTCACCTGGTGGGAGCTGAGATACCACTAGAGAAGAGACAGCAGGCTGTCTGAGGACATGAAATGGTCTGTAAGAGCCTGTGGCTGTTCTAGATCCTCCCACGCCAACTTCACTGGGGGCTCTGAATCACAGATTAAGGGCAGTGAATGGCCTAGAGTATCTATCAAGAGTGATGTCAGTTAATTACTACCCTGGGGATGCAGCAATGAGTTGGTGCACTGTGAGTTAATGACTTCCAGGCATAATACTTGGCAATACTACCATCATTATTTTGCAAGGAGACCTCAGTGTCTCTTCATGAAGCCAGCCAACCAGAACATTGTTGATCTGCTGTTTGCTTGCCTGTTGCACAAGATACTGGTGAAACTCTCACTACCTATTTGTTGACCTTTCTTTCCCTTCATTTTCTCTCTACCAGTATACACAGATATGTCATTGTCTCCAAAGGAGACTTCAGTCTTTAGCAAACAACATCAAGAAAAAGGCCACATCCCTTTCCAAATTACAATTCAGCCTTCTAAAGATGGATGTCGACAAGGCATTGATGAATTCAGACACAGCTTTGAGATTTCTCAGAGGGTTTGAGGATTTCCATTGTCAGACATGGCTATTGTGCTAGGAAAATGACTCCCAGCTGAAAGAGTTAGAAAATATTTTAAAGGACAGTTCAACAGTATTAAAAAAAGCTGGATACCCTGGCACCCCGGGGGAAAAGCTGCTAACAAAGTTAGTGAGATGGGGTGGGGCAACATGTGAGCGTCACAATAATTTCATTGCATAATCTTTGTCCTGCTTACCCCTAGCTCTCACCAAAGACAATGGAAGCATGGGGGGTTTTCAGTTCCTTGCAGGAGACAATCAGAGTCTTGCATCATCAAGCCCTTTTTATTTTTTCTACAACACTATAAAAGACAGAAATGCATTCTTGACTGCAAACTAACAGTCAAAGTCTCATGAGAATAGATACCACTCCCTTGGCCATAAAAGTTCGGAGAGGACTCAAGGTGACCATGATGAATCTCATGGAGAAGCCAAGCCCAAATAAACACAATCTGAATGAACAGAGAATGTAGATAAGCTTGGTTAGTCCTTGTCTCAGCAGCCCCTCTATGGTACTGTGTTACTGCTCAGACCATGTCAGATACAGCTTGATAATGAAGCTGCCACACTGGGCCTTCAAGCCCCTTACCATTTTACAGATGGACTTGGCCTCCTCAGAAAACTTATGGGAGTACACCTCTTCTGTCTCCAGCACTCTTCTGTCCACTTCTTCCCTCTTCACCTTCTCTTTCCTTCCACGAAATGGTGATTGCCCAGCAATCATTTCATAAATGAGACAGCCTAGCCCCCAGTAGTCAGGGCTGAGTGTGTATCTCTGGTTGTTCAACACTTCTGGAGCTGTAGAGGAGAAAGATGTGTCTTGTGGAAATGCTTGATATTTGCATTGGCAAGAAACTTAAATTTTTAGAAGTTCCATTTTGCTGACCCACAGAGAATGGTGGGTAAAATATAAAAATACCTCCCGATTTCTGTTGGCAGCATTACAGAAAATACAGCACACTACATGCCATGAGTTCTTCCCTACATGTTACATGCCATGTGCATGCTGTCTTCTGACTTCCCTACCAAGTCAGAGCAATTAAAAAAAGAAAAAGAAGTTGAAGTGTTAAGCAGAGTCTCAGTCTTAAGAGTCCTTCCTGATTGTGCCATTTAGGGACATACAAACACACATCCTGCAAACAGCAGTGACATTTCTTCAAAAGCAAATTCTGTCTTTTCAGTCAATTTATAACTTATTTTTCTCCCCTTTAAAAAAAAATACATTTCTTTCGTGTTGCAGCCATTCAGTGTGCTTTGGGCGTTCAGTCACTGTCTTGCAGGCATCCTCACTTCCATACATGGGTACAAACACACACACACAGATGCTCACAAGCACGGAGTCTTAGCGTGCACACAAACTTACACTGAGATAACAAAATTTAGAAATGACAATTGGTTTGCTTGCTTTCATTAAAGTCTCCACATGGTGTAACAGTGGCTCATATCAGCTAGTTTCTGTTTAGTCAAATAAACATAAGCAATTTTTATTCCAGGAAATATGTCCACTCAGAGAATGCATGAAAATACTTACATCAGTTTAGAAAACTGAACGAGTTAAATCAGGGACTGTGTTTTTTACCAATGTACAAAACTCTACTCTTCTTTTGTGCACACAGGGGAGGACTCAAGGTGACTTTAGGTGTGGACTTACCCATTTTATCATAACATACAAATAGATTGTAACTATTATAGAAAGTAGCAACTAGAAAGAAACCTTTATTTTATGCACATGAGCCTCCCAAAATAAATCTACGCTAAAATCACTAGAATCCCAGTTGTTTTCTCCCCCTTTAATTTTCTTTGCTGATTTAAGATTATAGACCAGTCTCATTAAGAGCTGCTGTGGTCCACGCTTTTGCCCACTTCTGAGTTCCACCAGCATGACTTCTTGGTGGGTTGCTGCAGGGAGCTGGAACCAGCTGAATGTGAATATTTTAAAATACTTTTTCTTAAGCCTACATGGCAGAAAGATCTCCAGAACTCAAGTAATATCAGCAAATTATAAAAAAGATGAGCTACTGAAGACTCACCCATATATCCCACTGTTCCTACTCTTCCACGGATTGATTCACCCTCAGGGATTTTAACAGCTAGACCCAAATCAGATATTCTAATATGGCCTGGAAGGGAAAAAAGAAACAAAACAACAGAAAACAGATATAATAATATCACCCAAATTAGTCCAAAACCACAACTGTTGTCATTGCTGCAATACTCTTGCAATTTACTGTTCAGACATTTTAAGAAATTAGTGTTACTGACTCACTGAATTGAAGCAGTTTCATTGATAAGGAAATGAGGAATTATTAAGGGCATTACAGTGCAGTGAAATTAATTTTAACAGTGAGGACTAGAGTGGATTTTGTTAGATATTTTAAAATCAACCAAAAAAAGGCAATAAGCAGCATGCTGTGGGGAAGTATCTTGGACCGATTGCAGGGGATGGATGGGCTGATATAGTTCTGTAGCTCTCTGATGGCTGAAGGGGCTACATCTGGTCTGTAGGTCAGCATGAGATTTGATTATCACTGCCTTCAGCAACCAACAGGTACCTGGGTTTGCATAAAACGAGAGCTGGCTGAGCAAAGGATGAAAATGCTTTGGAAAATGGAGTGGGAAGCACAGATTTAGAAATTCCAACTTCCTTTGTGCTGTGGAAGCCTTGCAACAATAAGGATGGAAAAACAATGAAAAAAAAGGGCAGACAGTGCCAGCAAAGCCGTGCTCTCGAGAACAGGCCCCGCTGCGCAGCACGACTGCTCCATCCCACCCGGGCGGTGAGCTCTAGCACCCCAAGACAGAAGCATTAGTGTATGCTGAGCCTCTTAGTCGCTTCAGAGCATTATTTGTCTTTGTGCAATATATATCCTAAAACTAACTTAATCTCCTTTACTGCAAAAGCATCTCTGTAAACCTCTGAGACTTACCATAATCATCTAGTAGGATATTTTCTGGCTTCAAATCTCTGAAAATGAAAGATAGCAATTATTTGTGTGAAGCTGGTTTTGATAACATAAGCATACACCAGTGTGTGAGTGCATTTATTACCAGTAATAAACCAATTGTCAACTCAAACAGCAAGGAACTCATGAAACCAACACAACTTTCTACAACTCACTTCAGAGGCAGACTGAAACCATATGTCTTTTTCTAAACTGGAGTTGCATTTTTCCCCTAAGCCAAGCTTTTAGTCCCTAATCCACTCTATAATGGACTCATCTATCTAGTCCTGCAGGCCTTGTAAACCAAGCCCTATAGTCCTGTGTGTTGTTACATCTCTGTGACATTTTCTGTTACAAAACCTTTTGTTAAAAGAAAAAATATTAAAAATTTTAAAATACTTCATTTGCATATGAAAATGGAAGTAGCAATCCATTGGGCTTAAATTTTCTATGTCTGGCATCTGACTCGGGCCAAATATGCGAATGCGTGTACACGCACTTGTGCCCGCGTGTAAGAGTTTCAGCTAGTTTGAAAAATGAGGGGCAGAGGGAGGAATGCTGTGCCCGGATTAAAATTCTTCTTACAAACATTTGTGAAACTCTACTGCCTATGTGGTTTGGAGCATCGCCATGAAAATTGGCAAGGTGGTCTCTCTGATGTCAAAGATGTGCCTTTTACTGCTCCTGTGAAAAAAATTTTCCCAAATCTGGCCAAGTTGTAAACTTCCGGAAAAAAAAAAAAAATCTCAGTTTTCATATATTTAGTGGAACCTTTGCAGGTCATTCTTCTGAAAGGTTTGTCTTCACCAAACCCACTCTACCAGCTGCTGCTTCTAGATGCTGCCTATGCCAACCACACTCAGCTGAGGCCGCTTTCCGCATCTGGGACCTGAGCACAACTTTGCTGTCGTTCCTGGATGTGGTGGGCTGCCATCGGAGCAGGAGCCAGGTGGGCTCCTTCCCATCCTCTCCGTGCTGCTCAGCAGGGATGAGGCACGACCTGCTGTGAGCGCGGAGCTGGCATGAAGCCAGCCTCCATGGGATGGGACCTGGAGGTGTCAGAGGGAAGATGGGGATGTGCTGGGCAGGGAGCAGGGCTGTGCTGGCTCAGGAGCCCGAAGAAGGCACCAGCGCGATGGGGTGAGGCTGGGAAACGCATAGTGCTGCAATTCATGACACCACGCCCTGGCTTTTATCTGATGGACTCCTACTGAAACACAGCGTTTTGCCTGGTGCAAATCCAGGAACTGCTTGGACTTCTTGCATTTGTGAACCAGCTTGATTTTGTTAGCTTCCCAGCAAGACACATTTCTTTTCAAAGAGCAAGGAGAGAAAGGCGTACAAGAGAAACCCTCGCACCAGGAGATCAGTGCGTTGCACAGGGTCTGTGCAGGAGCCCGCCTCGCGTTTCAAGCTGTACCACTTCAGTGTGGTGAATTTTCCTGTAAATGGAGAGGGGTACTTTATAGTTTTGACAATGCTGAGATTTAAATTTCAAAACTTGTCTCATTTTTATTTATTATTTCAAGCAAGAACAGAGAGCACTCTTCTTGCTTCCTTCAGACCCTCTTGACCTCTCAAGATAAACTTCACCGGGTGCCCAGTGGTACCAAGTCTACTTTCCAAATAAACAATACTGAAATATGTGAAGGGCAGCTGAACGCAGAGGAGAAGCTGTGATTTTGTTTAACATGCCACTGTGAGCTTTCCCTGCCTATCAGCAGAAGGTTTCCAATGCTGGAGCAACACGGTTGAGGACATTCCCTATTTATTTTAAAAAACGTATTCCGACTCCCTTAAGAACTATTTCCTTGAAGAACTCAGACTTCATTAGTTAGTTCATCTTCCGCTCCAGCAGTTATTAGTCCCACTTAAAGCTGTAACTGTGGCCAAATGACAAGAATCCTGCATGCACGTTGGGAAATGTCTCTGAATGAGAAAACGAGAGAGCCCACGAGGACTCTGACAACAGCGGTTTGGTCCTTACAGTCGTCTGCAATTGAGGGCAATTAGAGCAAGCTTTCCTTCGCCCCAGACATCAGTTGTCATTTCTGTTTTCAGATTTCTGGTTCCTCAGGATCAAGGCTGGCTTCCTTTGCGTGGCCAACACTTCCAAACGCCAAGCAGGAACGTGATTTTTGTACTGGAATGTCTAGGAGGAATAAAACTCCCTGGTGGGCAGAGTTACATGTAATGATACTTCCCAATGGTACAGCTTCGTGTATGTAAACTAGTCTTGCCTAAAAATACTGGAATATAAACTGTGGCACTGCGCCCACGCTAGAAAGGCGATGGTACATTGTTTGGCTGTACAGGACAGCATAAACAACTCAATTAATCACAGTGGAGAAGGCTTTACTGTATGTTTCTGTAATGCCTAGGACAATGTGGTCTTGGTGCTTACTGGAGCTTCCAGGCATGGCTATATTATATTTATAAATAATTTGTATATATTATATACATTTATATAAAAATTTTAATATGTATTTTATATATATATAAATAATTCAAGGCAAACCAGCAGCTTTTTATGTTTGCCTTCCATGAAGAATCGACCCATTGACTTTTACTAACACGATGCAGTTGAGAAATGTAACGTAAGCACGATGTTTGGCAAGGGAATTCTGAATTAGATAAATCTGACTCTGAGCCTGGTTGTTCTCTCGGGTCACGTTCGCAGTGTGCGTCACATCCCCACGAGATGGGAATGGATTTTCCGATGCTGTGTTTTACTCAGAAGCATTTTGCTCATAGAAAATGAAATTAAGTCTGAGGAATAAGTGTTTTGCGATGAATTATTCACCTTGAGAAAGCGATAGCATTTAGCTGCTATATTTTATTGACCTATATAGCACTTTTCATGGATCCCAGAACACGCTGCGGTATTACAAATTAGGGGTCTCTGCAGATGATCCTAAAATACTGCTAGAAAATGTCACCTACAAGGATATAATATCGTTCATCACCAAAATGAATGTGTCGTCTGAGGTGTAAACTAGCAGCTTTTTAAAGAGTAACTTGAAAACAACTGCTTAAGGAAGTAGGATGCCATTTATCCCAGAGCCATGTGCTATTTTAAGTGGCCAGACCTCATTTGTCTTATTAGAAAGTGGCATTAATGTGGCATTTTACCAGTGATGTTATGAATGTACCAGTCATTTTTATCAATAAAGTATGCTTGTGATCTAGTACTTTTTAAAGAAACACTATAATTACTCCTAAAACTTTTTTTTCATGTGGTAGGATGTTTTTTTAAAGAAAAGGAAAGCCAGACACATCAGTCATTATTTGATTTTTCAATTGACATTAAACACTTAATTCCATTTTGTTCCTTGGTAAAAAAGAATATCTCCTTCTTGGGCCAGTGCCAACTAAAGCAGCGCGTTATCTGTCTGCTCTCCTTACGCCAGCTACAAGATCTGAGTCGCAGTGAGGCAACCAAGTGGCAGTTTGCTAAAGATCTCCTCCAAGGAACAACAATACCATCACTTCTATGCACACAAGCATATGCGTAATGCTTATTATACATGGGCATATGAAATAATTTAAACTGTGGCTTAGTTTTTAAAAATAACATATTATTGTCTATTAATCATTGTCCTTGGAAGCTCTTTCATCAATTTATAGGACCTCTTCTGCTGTGAATGCCAGCAATAATGATTTCACAAGCTGGGATGATGAAGACAAACATTAAATGTTGTTTACAACTACATTGGTCGTTGATTAAAGAAAAAATAAATCTTCGTGGGTTCACAAGAACTCTGTCTGCAATCACCCTGCTCATCCAGCAAGTAAACCCTACGATGCCCTGGAGAAGTGCTTGTATCGAGCTGCAAGCCAGACTGGAAGCTGAGAAACTGAAATTTGTCCATCTCAAAGCTGGCTGCCTGTCACTGCACCGGGCAGCCCCCTGCCCGCTGGCTGCACCCGCGGCGGGTGGGACGCTGCCAGCAGGACGCCTCCGTCGCAGGGCTGGGAATGTGCCTCCTTCCGCGGCTGGCACGCTACGGCCATCATCACCATCCAGTCTAGCTAATCAAACCAGCTCGCTTCCTAGGGTGTAAATCCATGCCTTGTGCCTCAAACACCCTCCTGCGCTAATTGTGCTCCCTCCGGGATAGGAGAGATGGTTTTCTCCACATCTGATGTGCCGCGGCCCCTAAAGCAATATAATCTAACTAATTAAAATAGAGGCTTGAGTGGAATGATCTCCATTTCACACCAACTAGAAACTAGATTCCTTAACAAAATCCCTTTAAAGTAACTTTCATGATTTTCTTATGTCACTCAGTGCATGCTGAAGTGGGGTTTGGGCAGCTTTGCGTTAGTTTTGTATAATTTAGATGGTGTATTTAGTGAAGCAACTGCTTCCTTCGACTATTACTGAATCATACTGTATTTGTACAGGGCTCTGCCAAATTTCACCCAAAGCACTGAGGCACCTAAGCTGTACAGCATCACCATGAGTAGGGAGGATGCAGGCAATTCTTTTCTACACAGAAAAGATGTCCTAAGACTAGAGAGCACTTACCTGTACACCGTATTTTCTCTGTGTAGGTCTTCTAAGCCACAAAGAATCTCTGCTGCGTAAAACAAAGCTCTTTCCTCCTCAAAGCCTGGATTTCCCATGTTGTAGATATGAAACTTCAGGTCACCTCCGTTCATTATGGTCAGAACTAAACACAGTGCATCCTTTGTTTCATAGGCATAGGCTAAATTGACCTAGAAAAACATTTGTAGCATAGTTGTGACAATTCATTAGCTGCTAAGAAGAAAGAACTAACTTTTCATTAAAGATTTTCTCTGGAAAAGGGAAAAAATACATTGACTGAACTTGATATGGGCCGTACTGCAATAGCAAACATACATATTACATGCAATAGCAAACATTAATGCTCAGATAGCGTCACAGGATGGACAAACATACTAATTCCAGGCGTACTTCTCCATGTAAGAGAAATCTTAATCGTCAAGGGAATCTACACCTCCTGCTCCACTACTTTGCTGGATAGGTGTCAAAAAACTATCTTGGGTAGGTTCCCAGGAAGGCCCAGTCCTGTGGTGGTCAAAGGGACCATCACCGAGGCAGGAAGGTCAGCACCACCCTTATGAGACTCTGGTGGGTGCCCCAGGAACGAGCAGACAAGCCAAAAGCTACCCATCACTTTTAAATTCCGTGCCATTGTCTTTGCTGCTGCCAGAGATAAGTAAACATCTTGCATCTGTTGTGTTCACAGTGTTTCCTAAAATAAGTATCAATAACGTGACAGATGCCGAGATAACAACACCTTTCTAAAAAAAAAAATCTAAGGCAAGTTTTTAAAGAGACACAAGAGCTGGCACAACTACGTTAGGCAGACCAGCTCTGCGTCACCGGCTAGATGCTTCTCTTATCCAATCTCTTCTGATCTATTTGGGCTGAATCTCCTTCAGTCTCCTCCAAGCTTCTCTCTCCCAGACACTGGGAATTCAGGTAATCACGCTGGATAAAAATAGCTCAGCCTGATGCAGCCCTGATGCAAGTCAAGGCTGGGAAATGCATCATGTTCCCATGGC
>JAAGAY010143352.1:0-41159 GCA_011801015.1 Ardeotis arabs
GATGCCCCATCCCTGGAAACATTCAAGGCCAGGCTGGATGGGGCTCTGAGCGACCTGATCTAGTGGGGGATGTCCCTGCTCCTTGCAGGGGGGTTGGACTAGATGACCTTTGAAGGTCCCTTCCAACCCTAACCATTCTATGATTCTATGATTCTATGAGTACAGGAATCCCTCCTAAAGAGCACCATACCAGTTACTTAAATTTAAAAAGTACCTGTTCAACAAGACAGACTATAAACACAATAACAGCGTGAAGATGTTCACAGAGTGACATGGCTGGTGCATGAATCCACTTCACATGCCAAGAAGGAAGATGAGTGATGGCAGTGCATGCATGTGTGCACACAGCATGAAGTTGTGCCCCTCCAGTGCTGCAGTCGCACCCACATGGGGCTTTGCTTGGTGGCGGGGGCGACCTGATGCCTCCGCATGCCGGGGTCAACTCTGCAGCAGCAAGGGACTAGGAGGGACTACTGACATTTGAACAGACCAGCGAGACTGAGGCAGAAATTTCATGTGTGCTTTATGTAATATAATTGTTATTTTACCTACTAATAAAAGAACAGCCCCCAGAAGAAAGGTGAGTTAAGGTGCTACCCCAAAATGTGCACGATCTATGCTGGAACACGGCAATGAGTCAGCTGTGAGACGCACGGTCACTATGCACATAGGTGGCTGTAAACATGTATATGCTTCTCTTTCAGCCCCTACTCCTACAATTGTAGCAGCACTAGCTTAGCTCTTAAAACTAGCTTTTTCGATTAAACATTTTCCAGTTGTTAAAAAATAATAATTTTCGAATAAATTTCATTTTAAAATGTTAGTTCTTTCTTCCTTCTAAGCTTCTCCCTTGTGCCAGCACTCTCACTCTACCATCTGAATCCCTTTAATGGATCACTCTCCGCATTCCTGTGTAGAGCCTGGTCATCAAAAATGCACTTTGGGTCCAAAAAAAATTTTCTCTAAGTTTGGTAAAGACAAGGAAGAGAATTTCAAAAAGTAAAGACATTTAGACACTTTCCAAATTATTTTTTTGCTCTTTATTTTAAGGTGATTTAATAAAGGTAGCTGCATTGACTTTTGTAAAGGGGCACAAAATACTTTGCTTCGTACATATGAAAAGGCAAAGGCAATGTAAAATTTCATGTGGCAACGGTGATGTAAAATGCTTTTGCCCAACCTCAAAGACCATGCAAAAAAAAAGGATTTTTGTCATCCAACAAAGATGACATTTTTCCAGTGGAAAAATTCAATGTTCCTGGCTCCGGCTTGAGCACTAGCTCTGTCTCCTAAAGGCTACAGGACAGCCCAGAGATCTTGGAGACAGGCTGCTGCCTGCTGCTTTAGCTTACTTTGCAAAACATACACTTCAGTGCTGCTCACTCCTCAACTCTGACATGGCAAAGCAGTTGCTCCCCGTGGGTGACAGAGCCCAGGTTCACACTACATGGATTCATGCCTGGGTAAGCTCTAACCAACCATATTCTTAGAAAGATCCCAGCTGACAATCTTAACATTTGATCTGATATTTTTGCTGGGATGTCAGGACTACAGAAAGTTGATTACTTTCCTTGAACTGGCTTGCCTCTGTGTTTTCAGCATCTCTCCTCTTCCCCATCTTCCTTGTGGCTTTATGTCTGTGAACAATAGCAAGATAGGAGTAGCATTCCATCTCATAAAATGTGGAGAGTTATTTTTGTGAGAAAATTGCACATATGGTATATGACACAGTCCAAAGATTCATCAGCCTCTGCTCTGCTGGTAGCTAGAGAAAAAAAAGTCTTCCTAAAAGTCAGAGAACTGGTAGGGAGCTCAGGATCTGGCCTTGAGAGAAGCCATTCTGAAATCCTGAGGAAAAATGAGTTTTAACATGCTCGTTAAGTTTTGGTATCTGACCACAAATCTTAAGAAGCTATGTCTTAGAGGGAGAAAAACGAATCAAAAACCACAGTGAAGATGAGATAGTAGGAGAGCTTGTGAAAGTCACACACAGAGCTGCCCAATTAAATGCCATACCAATATGTGTCACTTGAGGAAATTACTACGCTTTGTCCTGTTATTCTGTCATTAAGAAAAGCACCCAGAGGTGATGCTGATGACAAAGCTTCCAGCAACGCCTTCAGCTCCTGAGCCCTAGGACAGCAGGAGGGCTTTGCTGGTGCTGGCACCGGGCAGCTGCCTACACACCTCCTGCCTGTCACCCTTACTCCAGGGTCAGCGCAGGGGTACCCCCTGAGGTACACATGGGATTTCCCACTCCTGAAACCATGTGCACATCCAGGGTGATGGGCACATCACCAAGTCTGCGCACCTGAGAAGGGTCAGCGTTGCCACACAGTCAGATTGTGCCCCATATTTGGTGGGGTTTGCACACGTGGTGATGAGAAAACACAGCCTGACCCTGGAGAGCGAGGTCTTGAATGAAGATGCATCATGTAGACACATACACTGGCCATGAACATGCTTATGTGTAAGTGTACCCATGGTACAAAAATCTTAATGACTAGAGCTGATACTTTGTTTCTCTCAAAAGAGCTTTTTCATGCAAGAACAAAAATCACATTTGGAAAAATGTGATTTGGAAAAATGACTCTTCCTGGCCTGAGACAGCTTGCTTCTGTAGAAATAAGCAGTAGAAAACATAGTTTATCTCCCAATGGGTATCCTTGTGTATTGTATGCCAATGTATGTATATGCCTTGCCCTTCTACCTTTCACACAGTTCTAGGTCCATGGTCTTTCTCGTAAGCGCAATGTGAGACATGCTAAACGTTCCACAACCAATAAAAACAAATGTGTGTACAGGTAATAACTTGTGCAGGCTTTGCACAGTTACAAGGTAAATCACAAATACTCTTTCCTCTCCAGGTTCAAAACATATTGATTGCCACCATGTAAACAAAACAAACAAACAAACGAAAAAGCAAAGAAAAAGGATATTGTGGGAAGCATATGATAGATTTGGCTTCAACAGCAAGCTCTACCACATGCTTTCCAGGTGACACTGGGCAAGTCATGACTTCTTATGGTGACATCCAGGGGCAATGATTGTCTGGTTTTGGCATACTCCATGCTTTCCTCTCATTTAAATTTTATGTTTTTAAGAAAACTTCTGGCTTCTGTTGATAAAATAGGAACTGAGAGTCTTCTAGCCAAAAAAAGACATAGATATCCAATCTCAGCATAGGATCCCAAGTAAGACAGTGCAGGCAATAAATCTTCCAGATTTGGTCTACAGCCAGTAGAACAGTGCTGTGTTTAAGTAAAATACAAAATAAACACAAAACATAGCAGTCATTTAGGAATACAGAAGATGTTCCAGGCTCTGTAATTCATCATAGCACAGGAAGGTCCCTGAGCCAGCTCGCAGGCAGCCTGGCCCCATAGCACCGTACAGCACCGTGATGGGCCACAAAGATGATAAGAGGGATGGAGCACCTCTCCTATTAAGAAAGGCTGAGAGAGTTGGGGCTGTTCAGCCTGGAGAAGAGGAGGCTCCGGGGAGACCTGATAGCGGTCTTCCAGTACCTCAAGGGGGCCTACAAGAAAGACGGGGAGAGACTGTTCAGTAGGGCCTGCTGTGATAGGACGAGGGGCAATGGTTTTAAAATAGAGGGGGGTAGATTTAGATTGGACATTAGGAAAAAATTTTTCACCATGAGAGTTGTAGATCACTGGAACAGGTTGCCCAGAGAGGTGGTGGATGCCCCATCCCTGGAAACATTCAAGGCCAGGCTGGATGGGGCTCTGAGCGACCTGATCTAGTGGGGGATGTCCCTGCTCCTTGCAGGGGGGTTGGACTAGATGACCTTTGAAGGTCCCTTCCAACCCTAACCATTCTATGATTCTATGATTCTATGATGGGTATGGGTTGCTGCACTGCAGCCGTTCAGCAAGGCAGAAGTGCCCACAGTGAGTTTTCGTGACAGAGAATGAGCCTGAGTAAGTATTACAGCACAATTAGAGGTGTGCTGCTCAGAAAAATTGATTTTGGTGCCCATATTCCTCAACTCACGCCCCCACTGGAGCCACACCAGGGCTGATCCTAAGTGCTCAGGGGGGCAGAAATGCACTCTGCCATTATTGTGCGTAAGCTGCTGTAGCTTTGGATTTACGCTGACAGATGCACTCTGTCTGGAGGTGCTCTTCAGGCTAGGATTGTACTTTCAGCTTGGCCATGAGCAGTCTTTGGGGCCCAGAGGAGGCAGGGTTAGCATCTCCGACCCGACAAGACTGCTCGCAGCACTGCGGGCAGCCTGAAAAGGAAAGTCTATCGATTTGCTGTAGGGGAAAACGTAGTGCAGTGTCCTAGACCATTATAATCCCATTCTGTCTTTGCCGAGGTTTTCAACCTTCCTCTCTGTCTCTTGCTCTTTTTTTTTTTCTTTTCCTTTTCTTTGTCATTCTTTTTCGTTTCCTTTTCTTCTTTTTTTTTTTGTCCTTTAAGCAGGAGTATCTTTATTCTAGGCACTGGACTGAGCTGCACCCCTAGGATTTGTGTCCCAGGTCTGTCCAATTTAAGGAGGGCAGGAAACTGCAAACCTTGTCCTCCTCATGACCAAGGAAGGGCAGATAGTAAGATATCTTGTACCTCAAACATCTCTTAACTGTCCATTTCATTCCACACATGCAAAGTGAAATCAGGTATTTTTTATACAAAATGATATTAAAATCAAGAATATTTTGGAGAAATTATTACAAAACATTTAGGGATCCGCTTTAAAAGTGCTCCAATGGCACTTTTGGCAAAGTAAATTCTTTGTTATTCAAGATATTACACATACATTGAAGGAACTGAACACAGGCATCAGAAATCAAAGTTATCACTCTAAATCTGTGTTCCTTATATTTTGCTGGTCATTAACTTATTTTACTTATGTTTTCTCAGAGGCTTAAAAAGAAAGGAAAAGATGAAAAATAAAAAGCTGAGAAATGCAGATGTGATCTGAATTTCTAGGGAACTAAACCTCTTGATAAAATATTATAAGAAATTCACATAATCTTTTTTTTCCCATCACATGTTATTTCAGTTTGGGATTAAAGTTTCACTTCCAGTTTGAACTGCACATTTCCTTAAAAATAATAATTAAAATATTTAGAAAAGTCATCAGGAAAATAGATTTTAAGGTGGTTTTCCTTGTTCACAAATGTAGTAGTAGTAGTAGTAGTAGTTAAAAGAACCTGACTATTCCCAGTTAAAGGACTTTACACTACAGCATATTACTGACATTTATCTAGCTATAAACAAACACCCACTGAAAAGCAGCACGTTATGGTTAATTAAACAACAACAGTCGCGTGGAGGAGGGAGGAGGAGGAGGAAATAATAGGCATTTAGTTTAACAGGAAAAACGTGAAGGGACTTGTAATGCAGCTACAAATTCAGTGAGTCAAAACCACAAGCCTCTAAAGTTAGTGCTCTAAGTACTACAAATAGCAAACAACATCAGCATCCCAGGGCACGGTCTCAGCTAATTGATCTGTCATCTTTCATTAGTGGTACCAGAGAGAGATTTGTAGCATCTGTAATTTTAAAAGAAGATAAAATTAGTATATCTAATCAATATTGGTATTTCCACCGAAGCTCTCCCATTTCTTTTTCTTCCAAGTGCTGCAGGGTGAGCTTCCTTGTCCATCATGCCATTTCTGACCGAAGAGGGAGATGCAGCCCTCCTGCCAGTATCCTGGGAGAGAAGCACTCAGCATCGCCCAGGGATGTGCGGTTTAAGTTTGTGTTCAAACTCATTCCCAGGTACTGGTAGGGAGATGGCTGCTGCCTGGGATTCCTGCTCAAATTCCAACTCTCCTGTCGCATGGTCAGCAAGGTCTCATCTCTGTGGGGAGCACATGGTCTGGTGGGGTATACAGGTGGCACAAACCCACCGTCCACACGCAATCAGCCAAGTGCCTTCTGCATTGGGCTTCCTGCAGGGACCACTTCCAGGCAGGATTTGAGATGGCACCACCAGATTGCTTGGCAAGCCCTAGGCTCAAGGATGCTGAGGCTGGTAGCTCTCATTTTTTCAACTTTAGTCAGCTTCTATGTAGAAGGGCAAAAGCAACCAGAAACACAAATATTCATGGGATGGAAAAAAAACCTCTTATTCTGCATTTATTCTGAGTTCATCTCTGCTCTTCTTTTCAAATAACACATTAAAGATACACTATATAGCCATTTAATAATAACTCTTTTTTCCTAAAGTAAGCAAGAATAATTTAGCAGCCTTCTATGGACCAATAACTAGAAACAGAGAGTAAATGTAGCACAATGCTGAAAAATCAGCCCAGGTTGCCCTGCCCTGGACCATGCCTATCTGTTGTAGGACAACTGTACCTGAGACAACATGCCTTGGTACTCAAGTACTCACCTCACCTCCTATTTTTGGCCTTGCCTCCAAATCAGGCAGCCAGAGAGAAGAGCAGCAGTGCCGACGGGAAGGTAGAGATTGACACCTTGTGCCCATGGCACCCAGCCAGCTCTGCACCCACCACTGGCAGGCATAGGGATGGCCTCTCCATGGCCACTTCTGGAGGTCAGCAAAGCTCTCAGAGCATCATGGGTGATTCAGGTGGCAGGGAAACCTGGGAGTTCTCTGGACGTACTCCCTGCCCAAAGCAAGTCAACTCTGGGGTCAGAATGGGCTGATCAGGGCTTTGCTCAGCTGGGTCTTGAAAATTCCCCCAAGGATGGAGGCTGCTTTTTTGGGTTGGGCTGGGCTGCTGCTGGACACTGGACTTAAAGAGGTTTTCAGCACAGATGCCCAGTGAATCAGCCCCAGCTTCAGAAATTAAAAACATTAACTGGGAAGCAGGGATGGTAGCTCTGGGTGACAAGGGACCTAGATCATAACCCTACCTTTGCTAAAGACTCCCTGCGTGGGAGCAAGGGTTATGAGTTTTGGATGCCTCAGATGCTCGCTTTAGAGTGACCATTTAAACTTCACTGCTTCAGTCATTAATGTTTGTAAGAAGCTCTTAGATTTCACAATGGAAGGTGCCACAGATGAGATGCGAGATTTTTCTCCTGTGATAATCAAGGAGAAATGTCACATCTGAGCATTTCTGTCTTCAGAGTCCCCTGTTAGATTGTCGCCAGCATGCATTTCATTTGTGGTTTTATGGAAAATGTGTATTTCAGCACTTCTTCCAAAACTCATTAGCTCAATCAATTTAAATCCATTTTCTGTCTTCCCCCAGGGTGGACAGAGGAGGAAAACACAGATAAAGGGAAGAAATGTAAGCAATATCTGCAGATGACATCTTCCAACAGCAGCACTTCTAGCATTTGATAACCTCCCACTGACAGTCTTTCTTGTGGTAAAGGCTGTAACAAACTGTTGCTGGGCAGAAGGAAAATGTCAAGTGCATCATAAAAGTCGTAGTAAACATACACCTCAAAATGCTGGAGGATTTATTGCAAGCCTGTATTTCTGCATTTTGAACTCCCTAGATCTTTCATAAGCAAAAACTAAACTGAGTCATATTTATAAGACAAAATATATGCTTTTATGTATAACTTCTTCAATTATTCTTTTGCTATCAATGTACCAGAAAGAATTGTTACCTACTCAGTTACCTACAAGAGTTCCTGCAGACTCAAATGCTCAGCACTGTGCTGCCAGTTAACGAAGACTCCTCTTCCCAAAGGTGTAAGAAATAACAAAAAACTGCTTTGTCCTATATTCTTTTTTTTTTAAGAAAAATAAAATATTTTTATACTTTGTTCCAGCTAGTGAAGCTGTGCCGCTGCTGTATATGAAAGAGCAATATTCGATAACTAGGACTTTTAATTTGTGCTGTCGTTTTTTGGTCTGTGGTACATGATGTACCTCTAATAGTAAAGTAGCAAGCAAGTGCAACGTGGTGGGTGCTGCATTCAGAATACAAATGAACTGGTAGTCTTCTGAAAAAGAGTAAATAAGAGACCTCTAGTGCCCAACAAGATTGAGGGTTCTAATGCGCTTGAAAGAGCCAGCACAATGCAACAGCCAAAGTTGTACGTATCGCACAATTATTGAAATAATTCAATATGAATGAAAACTTAGTCCTAATATATTTCTCTAACATTAAAAATATATTAATAAGAACTACACTTGTAAACTGCTTTTTGAAAAAGAACTCAAGGTCTTTTCTTTCATCATTCAACTGGTTCACTGTGACCAACCCCACAGTGGAGGAGAGCTCAGAGGAGAAGGGAAAAAAAAAAACCAAAACCAACCTCCCCCACTGTAACCCAGCAATGAGCTCAGGGAATAATGTATCATAAAGAAGGCTAAACTTATGTCTATACCAGGGAGTCTGGAGGGCAGCCTCAGTTTTAGGTAAGAAAGACAACTGCACCAGTGAGCCGTCGAGGTCCCTGACACAATTAACAAAGAGCAATGACTTCCTCAGCCAGCCAGTCCAGCGTGGGGTGGGGAATGCATACGTGTCTCAGCCCAACATAAAGTATAAAAACTGGACAACTAATAAAGCAAATTTTGAAGACAGTAATTATTTGAGGTGGCTTCAGTCCATGTATTCATTCAGCCCATGTATTCATTCATGCCCAGTGTGGTGATGGTGAGCTTAAAAAGACTGGTAAGGGGAATCGCATTTGTATTGTGATTCAACTGTATATTAAAATTGCTATATTAGGCTTATGTTAGGATTTCAGTACATTGTTGTATCGCGTTCTGTATGGGGTTTGTGTGGCAAGGTTTTGGTAGCAGGGAAGCTACAGGAGTGGCTTCTGTGAGAAGCGGCTAGAAGCTTCCTCCATGTCCGACAGAGCCCATGGCAACTGGCTCCAGGACGGACCTGCTGCTGGCCAGGGCTGAGCCCATCAGTGTCTGCGGTAGCACTTCTGCGATAAAATATTTAAGAACAAGCAAAAACTGTGTAAGAGAAAACTGCAGTCAAAGAGAGCAGTGAGAATATGTGAGAGAACCTGGCATCCAGCCAGGGTCAACCCATCACACTCTGCTAAACTAAAATCTCATGTAACACCAAATAAATAAAATAAGTAACTTGACATTAAGTAAATTTGGTATTAAATAAAATTAGATAATAAGTAGATTTGATATTAAACCCTCTTCTTGTGGAATATCTCACAGAACCTGAGCAGAGTGTTGGACTCTGGCGTGCACTGGCCAAGTTTATTCTGCAGAAATGTAAGCTGTAACTTTTGTCTTCGTATTCCATATTGTATGTGACAAACCAGTGTAGCACATAATGCTCACACATATGGATTGCACGACAGCATGCCAATTACTATCAGAAGCATCAAGATGTGTAAGTAAAGAGAGCTACAGAAATTACAGAAATTAGTGAATAGACATAATAACCATAATCATACTTTTTAAAAAATTCAAACAAATTAATTTACTTTATTCTTGTTGTGGTTTTGTTTAGTAAGGGGGGGCCTAAGGTGGAAGCTTCTGTAGGAAACTGCTAGAAGTTCCTCCCCTTTGTTCAGTGGACTCGGTGGAGCCTAGGACGGACCTGCTGCTGGCCAAGGCCAAGCCGATTGGTAGAAGAATGTTCCGTGATAACGCCTCTGCGATAACATATTTAAGAAGGGGAAAACAGAAAAAAAAGGAGAAGAGAAGATGTGAAGAAGCTGAGTGGGGGCAGAGGCACAGAGGGGGAGACGCAGGCCTCGTGGGCCTTGCAGGCCTCACCCTCTGGCCTCTCACCAGGCGGCTGACTGGGCCCGACTCAGCCCAGCCTGGCTGCAAGAAGTGGAGAGGAGATAAGATGGATGATGTGAAAAGATCCTGAGAGGCGTCTGCCAGCCTGTTGTGAAGAACTTTTCTTGTGAGAGGAACAGCTGCAGATGCCAAGGTCAGTGAAGAAGGAGGGGGAGGAGTAATGTGGCTCCTGGCCAAGATTCCCCTGCAGCCTGTGGTGACAACCATGGTGGAGCAGGTTGTCCCCCTGCAGCTCATGGAGGTCCACGGAGGGGCAGAGATCCACCTGCAGCCTGTGAAGGACCCCACACTGGGGGAGGTGGATGCCTGAAGGAGGCTGTGGCCCGTGGAGGGTCTGCTGGGGCAGCTGTTCTGGAGAGACTGCACCCCGTGGAAGAGATGACCCACGCCAGAGCAGTTTCATGAAGGACTGTGGCATATGGGTGGGACCCCACGATGGAGCAGGGGAGGAATGTGAGGAGTTCTTCCCCCGACTATGAAGCAGCAGCATAAAACAACGCGTAATGAACTGACCACAACCCCCATTCCCTCCTCCCGCCCTGTGCTGCTCAGGGCGGGGAAGGTAGTAGAGATAATGTTAAGCTCGGGAAGAGGGAGGGGTGGGGAGGAGGTTTATCATGTTTCTCTGTCTCATTATCCTGTTGTTTTTAATAATAAATGAATAGTTTTCCCCAAGTCGAGTCTGTCTTTGCCCGTGACGGTAACTTTAAGGATTTTCTCCCTGTCCTTATCTCAAACCTCGAGCCGTTTTTCTTATATTATCTCTCCCTATTCTCTCGGAGGGTGGGGGAAGTGAGAGAGAGACTGCATAGTCTGGTCCCGATCGGGGCTGAACTACGACAATTCTTAAGTTTAAACACACAGGAGACCATGAACCACACTGCACAGCTTTTTCTGCCTTAGGAATACTCAAAGTGAAGCTGAGCGTCCAGCTGCCCCTCAGCCCTGAGCGTCAACTGACAGAGACTTCAGAGAAGTAGCCTTACAGCATCACTCATGGTTATGCCTTAACCTTAGCAACATCTCCTCTCATGATTTTTAAATACTCAGACAAAGCAGCATTGTTAATCCTGAGAAAGCAAATCCTAATGTCATGGTAAAGTTCCTACACACAACGTGGCATGTCAACAACAGAAAAGGTAAGAACATAAAAGCAAGTGGCTACAGTAGATACCAGGGGAGGAGCATGCATAAACATACATGATGCTTCTCCTAACATTTTCACAATAAACTGCCACTCGTTACTTGAAGATAGGAACTTCCTAACCTAGATGTGGTTGTATGGTAGACTTCCATTCAGAGTTACTTCTCAAAGCTCTTGTCCGTGCTCTCTTTCAGCCTGTGTAGCATTTTAACATCTATACATATCATCTGGGAAAAAAGACCAAGCCATCCATTAAGTGAAGACCCACCTCTTGTTTGCTTTGACAGGCTCTTTCCAACCCCCTGCTCTTAGTAACACCATTTCTTTGCCCTGACTCTGGACAGTCTCCTCTGTACAAACGTCCCTCACTGTGACATGGCAGCTCCCTGCCTCTTTCCAGAAAACTGGAGGGCACTGTCAGGCCGATGAATGCTGCAATATAAATTCTGCAACCTCCTCAATATCTTTGAGGGTCCACCTAAAGCATAAGCAGAAAATTAGGGGAGAATAAAAAACAAAATCTGTGAACACCCTTTCTAGATGTCAACTTTCCTTTCAGCAGGCCAATGCACCAGGAGTCCAGCTATTGCTCTCTGAGTGAGGCACACGGGTGTTTCTGCACCACTCGCAGCACTCATCTCCTCTCCACTTCTTGCAGAGTGTATTGAACACGTGTTGCTGGTAACAGGCAGGACCTAATCTGAATAACAGTGTGATCCAGATCTTGCCAAAAGTTCAGAGTTTAACCTCATCCAGACTGATTTTCTGACATTTGCTCATCTGCTTGTTTCAGTTGCTATGTAATTTTTTTTTTTATCTGTTCATGCTGCAACCGTACAGGCTTGATAAAGAAAAGAACATATTTGAAACAACACTCATGATCAAATTTACCCAAACTCTGTCCAACCTGTATCTGCTTGCCCTGGGGAAGAATTTGCCAATTTTGTTTTCAGGAGATAAAGTTTTTTGTAAATACCTTACCTGCTGTGATTGTTGTGGGCTGGACATTACACTCTTCCATTTCCATTGCTGTCTGCAACTTGAATACCAGTAAGTGAAACCATGAACAAGGGAAATTCAGATATAAAATTATTGCTAGGAGTAGGATGCCAAGAAATTAATAAGTAAGAACTGTTTCTCTTCCTTCATGACTCTCCTCGTTCTTCTGCATTCAGTTTTTACCATCCTTACTCAAAAGACACATATTCAGTTCTTTCAGGAAACCTAGCTAATATAAATTTTATTTGCTGCCTGAAAGCATTTTCAGGATGTATGTAGTATGTCCAAAACAAATAAGATCAGTAAGTTGTTTCCAAAAAGATGGTGGAAAACTACTAGAGGGAAAAAAAATGTAACTTTTTTCGAAGGCTAGGAATTTATCCCCTGTGTTCCATCATCATGAAGAATATTTCTGAAAGATACTAGGTGCTGACAGCAGTGTGGTATGCTTATGTAACTCCTGTAGCAGTATTTTCAATGTCCCTTAATAAAGGCAACAATCTCAGAAATTATCACAAGAATCAGAGCAGACAGGGAAGAGTCATTAATGCACAGCTGGAGATACTATATTTCAATAAAGAACAGAAATTTTAATTTACTTTTTTTAAAAATATATACTTTAGCATATAAGTGATGTTTTGTGTGAAACATGCTGCACAGGTATATAAGAATGTTAAAATGTGGGTTCAAAAAGCTGCATTGTTCTTAACTCTTACAAAAAAAATGTTAGGTCTTAAGATGAAAATTTCAAAATAGATCACTTGGCACACTATCTTACAAGGGGGAATAGCTACAAATTAAAGCTTTAATTAGTATAGCATTTAGTAACATTAGTAAGCTCTCTTTTGTGGTTACAGTCTTGGAAAGCATAATCTTAATGTAGCTGAGACATCCCAAATCCTATAAATAAAAAATGGAAAGGACCCAATTTATTATTCTGAAAACCAGAGGAACATTTACGTTAATGCATTACAGCAGGAGCTTTAAATAACATTTATGACAGTTTGTAAAATTTATTACCAAAGTAGTTATTTGCATTAGCAGATTCCTGGATGTAATCACTCTCCAGACTTCCGCCCTCCCTGTCCCAGGTTTTCAGTAATTTCAGCTGAAATGATTAATGGCTTTTAAAGGGTCTGAACATCAATTATGAGCTTTTAAAACTAATTTTCAGGTACCCGATGGTGACGATCATATTAGCCTCATCTCGTTCTAGCTACTCATTACAATTTCCTTCTTCCTGGATCTTTGGAATCAATTGGCTGAAACGTACAAAGGAAGTGGGAATTATTTACTTCTTGGGACTCATAGGAATAGTCTGTAATTATCCGAGTGACTAAGACCTTTTTTTCTAAATCAGCCACATTTACTAAGCTTTAATGCATTTCGTGACAGCGCATAATATAGAGCAGTATATTGCTGCTGGAGTATAAACAGCAGGTCATAAAAAAAAATGTAGGGTGCCCAGATTAACTGGGCCACAGATATAAAAAAGGAGAAAGTCAAAGAAGGATCTAGGTGAGATGAGCTCTAAATACAAGACAATAGCTGGTTTTATGCCAGGAGCACAAAACTGCAGGGCGAATAACATTGTTGACTGAAGGACATCAAATCAGGGTTCAGGGAAGCTTTGCACTAATCCTGTGTTGTAATGACAGCTTAAAAATTTGGTACTTTGATGAGTTCTGAGATTGACTTAAACCTCTTTAATTTGGCTTGCTGGTATTTAATCTTTTAACTTTGCATTCTTAATCAAAACTCAAAGCAGATCTTTAATCTTGTATGTAAAAAATTGAAGATTAGAGGTCCCTGACCTGCCTCTGGTAGGCAGCTGTTTGTTTTTCCTTTTCCTTCTCGTTCTCACAGTAATAGCAAGTGAGAATGATTTCAAACCTGTAGGAAGATCTTAGGAGAAAAGGGAAAGTACATAAGTATTCTCTGATAGAGAAGAATTGGAACCTTCTTTCTCTGAAGAATTAAAATTAATCAGAGTCCCTGTGTGTGTTTCTTCTAAAATATTGTTAGTGTGATGGGAAAATAATTCTGTTTTGGCCAAATTTCTCATTGAAGAGAGCTATTCAAATTCCCTTTGCCCCTAGAACACCTGAGACATCTACAGGATTCAGTGCCTACTCAGGTTCGATAACACACAATACACAAGTGTGAGTCAACAACATGCCTTGTAGAAAGCTAAGAATTGTCTTTATGACAAGTCCCATTGTCAATTCTTTCTGAGGTGCCATGTTGCCATAAGACTTGCTTCTCAAGGCCCAGGATAGTGTTTCAGGCAGTGGCGTGGGGTACGGGATACGTCTCTAGCCACCCAGTGGTTGATTCCACCATTGTAAGCACATGGAGCTTGCCTTGGCAAGTTTGTGGGAATGTGATGTAATCGATCTGCCAGGCCTCTCCATATTTATTTTTCAGCCATTCTTTTCCCTACCACAGAGGCTTTAACTGCTCGGCTTGCTTAATAACAGTGCATGTTTCACATTCATGGATAATCTGTGCAGCAGTGTCCGTCGTCAAGTCCACCCCTCGATCATGAGCCCATCTATATGTTGCATCTCTTCCCTGATGGCCTTGTGTCATGGGCCCACTGAGCTGTAAATGATTCACCCTTATATTGCCAGTCCAGATCCACCTGAGCCACTTCAATTCTAGCAGCCTGATCCACCTCCTGGTTGCTTTGATGTTCTTCAGTGGCCCGACTCTTGGGTACACAAGATCTACGTGACGTACTTTTACAACCACGTTCTCTAACTGGGCAGAAATATCTTACCACAATGTGGCAACCCAGACGGGTTTGCCTCTGCACTGCCACTTGCTCTGCTTCAATTGCTGTAACCACCCTTGCCGGGCATTTGCTGCCGTCCATGAGTCAGTGTAGAGATAGAGCACTGGCCACTTTTCTCCCTCAGCAATGTCTAAAGCTAATTGGACAGCCTTCATTTCTGCAAGTTGGCTCAATTCACCTTCTCCTTCAGCAGTTTCTACAACTTGGCTCATAGGACTCCATACAGCAGCCTTCCACCTCCAATACTTTCCTACAATGTGACAGAACACATCAGTGAACAGGATATATTGCTTCTCATTCTCTGGCAGTTTATTACACAGTGGGGCCTCTTCAGCATGAGTTACCTCCTCCTCTGGCTATATTCCAAAGTCTTTGCCTTCCAGCCAATCCATGAGAACTTCTACGATTCCTGGACGATTTGGGTTTCCTATTCAAGCCCACAGTGTGGCCAGCGTGACTCATTTACTGCACGTAGCATCAGTTGCATGATGCGTTGAGGGGACCCTCCCTTTGAAAATCCAGCCCAGCACTGGCAGTCAGGGTGCCAGGAGGAGCTGTGTTTCTATACCAACCACTTCTGAAGCAGCTCGAACTCCTTCATATGCTGCCAATATCTCTTTTTCAGTTGGAGTATAGTGTAACCCCAGACCCAGAAGCCCAGAGGTAGACCTCAGGTCTTCCCTGGTGCTTTCTGACAGAGACTCCAGGTAGGGCCATTCTCCTCAGCTGTGGTGTAGAGCAGGTTTTTAACATCTCGTCCTGTTTGGACTGGCCCAAGGGCTACTGCACGAACAATCTCCCGTTTAATTTGCTGAAAGGCTTGTTGTTGCTCAGGGCCGCATTTAAAATCGTTCCTCTTTCGAATCATGTCATAGAAAGGGCCTATAACCATACAGTAATTTGGAATACGCATTCTCCAAAAACCCACAATGCCTAAGAAAGCTTGTGCTTCCTTTTTGTTAGTTGGCAGAGCTATATTTTTTACTTTGTTGATCACATCCGTTGGGATCTGACAACGTTCATCTTGCCATGTTATTCCTAAAAACTGCATCTCCTGTGGAAGTCCTTTGACCTTACTTTGTTTTATAGCAAAATGATCTTTCATAAGGATTTGTATTTTTTTCTCCCCTTTCTCAAAAACTTCTGCTGCTGTGTTGCCCCATATGATGATGTCATCAATGTATTGCAGGTGTTCTGGAGCTTCACCCTTTTCCAGTGCAGTCTGGATCAGCCCATGGCAAACAGTATGGCTGTGTTTCCACCCCCAGGGCAGTCAACCCCAGGTGTACTGGACCCCCCCTCCAAGTAAAAGCAAACTGTGGCCTGCATTCTGCTGCCAAAGGGATGGAGAAGAACGCATTGGTGGTATCAGTGGTGGCACACCACTTGGCTGCCTTGGACTCCAGTTCATATTGAAGTTCTAGCATGTCCAGCAAGGCAGCACTCAGTGGTGGTGTAACCTCATTCAGGCCACGATAGTCCACTGTTAGTCTCCATTCTCCACTTGGTTTTCACACTGGCTGTAAAGGACTGTTAAAGGGTGAGTGAGTCTTGCTGATCACTCCCTGGCTTTCCAGTTGACCAAACAACTTATGAGCTTATGGATGGAGATCAGGGAGTCTTGGATGGTGCGGTATTGCCACTGGTACACTGTTCTGGTAGTGATTGGTACCTGTTGTTCTTCAGCCCTCAGAATCCCCACAACAGAAGGGTCCTCCAAGAGACCAGGTAAGGTAGACAGCTGTTTAATTCCCTCCATCTCCAAGGCAGCTATACTGCAAGACCACCAATACCCTTTTGGGTCCTTGGAATATCCTCTCCTGAGGTAATCTATGCCAAGGATGCACAGAGCCTCTGGGCCAGTCACAATGGGGTGCTTTTGCCACTCATTCCAGTCAGGCTCACTTCAGTCTCCATGACAGTTAGTTGTTGAGATCCTCCTACCACCCCAGGAATACAGATGGGTTCTGCACCATTATAGCTTGATAGCATTCAGGTACACTGTGCACCGGTGTCTACCAAAGCCTTATGCTCTTGAGGGTCTGATATGCCAGGCCATCGAATCCACACAGTCCGGTAAGCCCAGTTGTCCCTTTCCTCCACCTGGCTGGAGGCAGGGTCCCTCTAATCCTGGTCACAGTATTTGCTACTCACTTATTGTGAATATGAATCACAAGTCCCTTCCATAGGATCAGAGGTAAGATCAGCCCTTCTATTCTGTCTAGGGAACTGCCCACTGGAGATTGGAGCAGCAATTTTCCTGGAAGAACCCTCATTTGTGATTATTTTTCCTTGCAAGTCACATACCTGTGCCTCTAGGGCTGAGGTAGGTTTCTTATCCCATTTCCTCATGTTCTGTCCTTGGTCATGCAAGGTAAACCACAGGGTACCTTGCTGTATGTACCCTTTATATCCTCTGTCTTGAGCAGAGGAAGGCTTACTCCTAATAGCTGAGCTACCGATCCATACAGGTGGGGAGTAGGACGTATCCTCTTTGAATTTCTGGAACTCCCAGGACAGTTTCTCCACAGTTGAGATGAGGGAGAATGAGAGATTTTCTTTGTATTGCCAGAGCTGGTCAGCCAATTCATTCATCTTTGTCCCTCTCCATCTTTCCAAGTCAGTACTGCCAATGAGTTGGCATATGATGATGATACACTCCATATAAACTTCCATCACATAGGTCATGTGCACTGGACTTCATCTGGATCTTTGGATAACTCCTTGCTGTCCTGGTCATCGTAAATCACTTCCAGCACACCTAATTCCCTCAGGTACTGGATATGTCTCCATGGTGGTCCATCTGCCTGTGATATATTACATCTTCCTTGAAGGGACACCTTTTCTTCACACCCGAAAGGAGTTACCTCCAAAGGCTATGGGCTTGTGCCCCCTTCCAATCACTTCATCAATGCCCCCTTCCCTAGAAAGGGATCCCAGCTGTTTGGTTTCCCAACCTTATAATTCCAGGCTACTGGCCCATTATCCCAGCATCGAAGCAGTCAGGAAACAATGTGTTCACCTGGACAACAGCTGAAATCTTTTCACAGATCTCGCAGCTCACTCAGAGATAGGGATTGGCTGGTTTCACACTTGTTTATGAGTTCTTCCTCTCCTCCTCCTCTCCTCATGATGGCCCTGCTCTTTCATCGTCCCTTGCTAAATGAGTTGACTTTTGCTTCCAAGATTTCTTCTGGTGCACAGGGGTGACTGATACCAGCACGGGTTGGTTCTCTGGTTCAGTCACAGTGCCTGTCATGGGCTTGGAGTGCCTGTTGCTGAGGCTGGAGCAGCCACAACATCTGTGGGTAAGTTTTCCCTCCATGCTCCCTGAGGGTGATGCATACTATCAAGCAGTGTTTGGTAGATACTGGCCAGAGCCCAACACAAAGCGATAAGTTGTGCCTCTTTCTAATAGCCACGGCATTTTCGTTTCAAATGTTCTGTTACTTCATCAGGATCTTGTAGTTGTTTGGGAGTGAAGTTCCAGACTATTGGAGGTGAAAAGCTCTCTAGGTACCTGCCCACATTCCCCCACGTGCCATGCCACCCCTGCCTATCCAGCCTCGAGGCAGATCTCCAGGTGATATTTTTAAATATTTGTTTAACCCTAACCAAAATCAGAAACACATCCAGGAGACACAGCAATAGGAGCATGCTGGCTTGCACATCCCTAGGATATTCAAAATTCTCCAGAGCTGATGTGACTAGCCTGAAGGAGAAAGGGAAGGTGAAAGAGTGGGGAAAAGTATCCCCCCCATGTCTTCCCCAGAAGTTCTTGGAAGGAGGTAAAAGGTGCGATTGTTAATGATCCTCGCGAGATGGCGCCCGAGGTACGGAGATGCCAGCAATGCCGAGTAGGCAGAGCCGGTTGGTTTCGTGACCGGTAACGTCGTTGTATCATAAACCGATATTAGCCAGTAGAGCAAAGTGAGGATTCTGATCCATCTCCGAGAAGTGATAAACAGCACCCCAGGGAGTATCAGCGGCAAGTAAGGATTTACATAACACAACCACAAAACAAATAATACAACGTTGTGACCAGCAACTACTACACTGATATAATGAATGCTTATAACAACTTTGCTTTAACGTGCTCTGGTCAGAGCTGTCGATATCTCACTCTTTTGAGCCCCGTACTGGGCGCCAAAAAGGGCAGTCATGGTTTAACCCCAGTCTGCAACTAAGTACCACGCAGCTGCTTGCTCACCTTCCTGCGCTGCACACTTTCGTGCGAAACTGCTCAGCAACAACTAAAACATCAGTGTGTTACCAACATTCCATTCTTATCACACTAAATCTAAAACTCTGCACTATACCAACTACTAGGAAGGGAATTGACTCTATCCCACCCGAAACCAGGACATTCCTCCTATGTCGAGTTCTCTGTCTTGTACGAAAATCTCCACCCCTCTGAGTTGCCTGACAAAACAGTTGTTGATTTTCACTGCACGTGGCTGAACTGAAGTCACTTAATGTCATGAAAATCTTAATCTAAAGCTGCATTAGAAAAACAATCTTGGTTTTGCAGTTTTAATTTTAAATTCCTTGCAGTTTCCATCATAGTCCTGGAAACACTTTACATCATTGTTAGTGATAGTGATGGTTATCCTGGTTTATCTGTTCCTGAATTATTCAAATTACTTAAAGAGAGGGAAAGTCTATGGAAAAGTGATCGCCCGAAGTTCAATAAGAGTTTTGAGCAATTTTCAACTTAGTTTCATGCCGGTGAGCTAGAATCAAACTTTTCTTAATCTGGACTGTTTCCTTAAAGAGCACACATGGTTGGATTCTATGAATTATTTGGAGCTTTATTTAAAGGAGGGGGGAAAGGTCAAAAGGAAAAAGGCATTTTTGATACAGATCAGCAAATAAAAACAGAAAAAAATCCTCGGTGAATAAAAATAACATTTCCAGTACTGCTTCTGACATAAGGATTTTTATGCAGTGCATTTCTAAGCACAAATGTTATTCACGTAATCCAAGGATTAAGATGAGATCTTCCTCCCTCCCTTGAGGAAGATAGCTCAGGATTAAGAAACTTTTTAGGAACAACTCTGACCAACACAGGTAAGATCTTTCTCCATCACCTTTCCTAATGAAAGTGTATATCACTCCACTTAATAATCTCCATATTTAGCAAGAGGTCTGTTACTGTCACCAAAATTTTTATTTTTTTTTTTCTTGCAGTGGCTTCTGTCACAACTCTTGGTCTTTGAAAGGAACAAAAAAGTAGTGTGAATAAAAAAGAAGATCTTTAATCCTCAAGTTTAATATCGGAATGGAAAAAGAATTTGGCAAAACAGAAGTTGGTCGTTCAGCTTTTTGGAAATTACAATTGCTGTTAGACTATTTGAGAAATGAAGAAGTTGAAGAGTTCTGTAAATATTCAGAAGTGTTCCCACATCCTTCTTATGATTTCTGGAAGCATTATCGGTGAAGTCAGTAAATCATCATGTGATCAGGCAGTCCCTAATAGGACCAAACAGCAGTTGGTATTAAAAGTCTGTTATTTATTAGCTGTTTGGACACTGTTAGTTTTCTACTGCATTTTTTCCTGAATTCAGTTGAAAAGTCTAGCTTGTCATGCCAAATTTTTAGTACTTTTTCTCATCATCATTATGCTCATACAAAAGACAGTACAAAAACAAAAAATCAGTTGCTATACACACAAGTTGATGTAAACACATGCAATTGCCACAGTGTGCTTGAGCAAAACCAACTCGTTATCCACAGCTTGTTAGAGGAAGAAAAAAAGGTGACAATCCACCAAGAAACCAGCCTAATATCAATCACCTCCTTCCTCTCTCTTTGGTCAGATTTGGCAAGAGCCTTTCACCTTCAACTTCTGAAACAAGATGTTTTCTTAAATTCAAGTTCTTCTACTAACAAACGTTTTCAATACTCAGTGGTTCTTCCTGGCTGTGGCTGTCATCCATACTTCCACATTACCTCTGGCTCTCTCTCATCTTATTTTACTGTCAGTTTCTTTGCAAATAGGAGGGAGGAATGAGTGAGAAAACATCTCTTTGTTTCATTCCCTTCTAACTTCAAACAAAATTACTCTTTGAATTAGGCTTTCAGTGATATTTACAGTGAAGGATTGGATTCACCCATCTAAAATGACTGCATGAACTCTCCTCTCTACCTGTTTATTATCTGAAAGCCTACATTAAAACAGATCAATTTATAATCCATTTTTTTTTGTATTATTGTCTCTCCCTCTAGACCTGATGCTGTGCACAGCCCGCAGAGAGAAGGAGGAGGAAGTCAAGAATTGAACTGTGGGATCGCTCCCCACAGTCTTGCTATGCTCAAATTCAGCCAAGTACCTTGTAGATAGGGATGGTGAGAGCCAGACTTAGAGCTTCAGCACAGCTCCTAGGCTCAACTGACGATCTTTAAGGTGTATTGGACGTAGGAGCACCATCTGGACACCAGGGCAGCCTCAACTACTGAATCAGCCTGTTTATAGGCTTAGTGTACTAATACATACAATGGGGCTAAAATTTACTCGTTCTGCAATGCTATTGTTAAAATCCATTTGCTAACACTTGAAAATATACCAATAGAAGCACTAACCCGCTATCCAAAATTCCCAACTGGAACAAGACTCTACTTTTTAAGCATTCAATTAAATGTAGATTTATTTGAATAATAGCCCAGAAATACAAAACCAGGAGACTTAACCTGCTATTCACATTAGGTTTTATCCCGTTGTCTAACACCCTCAAAATATTTGATGCCCACAGTTGCTATAATGAATAAAGCTTTAACTAAATAAAGTATCTCCCTATGATTTTTCAGATTTTCCTTTGGTCTTTCTAACTATGCCAAGAAGGCTCTTGCTGAGCAGCTGCAGGGTGACTAGAAGCTCAGCAGACTTCTGACCCAGCTAACACAGGTGTCTGTGGGCTCTCCGGATGTGCCTATCAATTCCACATGGCCTGATGCTGAGCTACGGGTGCGCTAACTCATCAGACCCATGGATGTATACTCAGATGAAAGCACTGCAGAAGGCACCATCCAGTAGCTACTGAGGCCTGCTTCCAAGCTCACTATATGGATAGGCAAGAAGTCTGGTTTCAAAGTTGGCCTTACAATAGGCTTTAAAATGCAACACCAAAGTCATCCATGTCAAATTATACACCATGGGAAGAACTACTTCCTTTTGGCAATTTGTGGGTTCCCCTAATTTCAACTTTACTTCCCGATTCATTTTTCCTGAATTAAGAATTTTTGTTTCCCCCTCACAAACTTGTTTTGATTCTTCTGATTTATTTGCGGACTACAATATAGTTTCCTGCCTATTTGTTTCTCCAGTATGATAATTCCCAATTTTGCTTGGTTAGCTACTGGCTTTCTTTTGATACATGAAGGGTGCTTTGTTGTTCAGTGCTTTTAAAATGTCTCCTTTTAATCTGAAGTACCCATTGCCCATGTCAATCTGATTCCTGGAATGAGAAGTCTTCTGAGAAAAACCACCACCATGCTCTTAAACTGTACCACCTACATCCACTCCCAGCCTTCCCTGGGTGAAGCTGGAGACCTGCCAGAGCTTTCAGTGCCATCATCTGAAGTTGTCTTTCCCAATTTTGCTAGGTTGACAAGTGGCTTTCCATTGCGATGTCTAAAGGGTGCTTTGATGCCCAGTGCTATAACAACCCTTCTTTTAATCACGTCTCCACTTCAAATGTAAGTGCCATCAGGTACGTAAGACATCATGTGAGCCTAACAGATATGAAATGTGGGAGATCCACATACTTGAAATGGTACTGAACACCTATCTTTAGGCAACTGAATCCCCCTGCCAGCGTCGTGATGGCAGTAGCAAAATTAGTCACAGTCCCAGGTACTGTACCTTGGAGTTTACCAGGCATCTAGTCAGAGAGGGATATTTCTGTGCAGCAATCAAACTACTTATTGCAATTACTGTTCCCACAGTGAGCCCCATTCCTCTGAATTTCTTCACCCCTGGAAGAACACAAAATTTGAAAGCGTATCCACCGAGCTTTTCAAGCCAGCTAGCCTTAGTTCATTCCATATATTTCAACAACAGGAATCCTTGCCAGTTAGCAAGATACTTCAATTTGTCTTAATATTCACTTTGCAGTTTTGTTACAAAGCCTTGTTATAACCTACATTTTTGTGCCCTCCTGCCAGATACAGCGACATTGCAGCCACGTTACGCTACTTAGCCATGAGACAGTTCAAGCCACAGAGCAGAGCTGAAGAAAATACCTGACTCTATGATTTCCCTGCTAGCATCCTTCTAGAGATGCCGAAAGAGAGCTGAAACCCACACACCACCACTTGCAGCAGGGGACCAGATGAAAGGTGACAACTCCATATGCCATTACAGAGCAGACTGGCCTCAACACGCAGAGGGATTGCAAAGCAGCCCATGAATTTTGGACACAGCCATGATTGCTGGCTTCCCTGCTTCAGATTATCTGCAACAGAGCTGAAGGCTGGGGATGCTGAAGCTGCAGCTCTTGAGCTACAGGTCCAATTTGCCCCGTCACAATAGTTTATTCGTTCAGATCCCTGACTGCTCAGTGATAATGTTGAAGAGAGTGGGAATAACGAAACATAACACAAGAGCACTTGCTCTGATGACCACTAGTTAGTAAAAAATAAGGATGTACCATACCTAGTCTAATTTAGTTTAGGGTTACAGTTGTAAAAACTTGAAATTATTAAGTCATAATTTAAAAAACTCTATGGGAGGCGTCGTGACTAATATTACATCACTTTTTCATGTGTTTTACTTCCTATCTGAATAGCATAAAATAGGTTTTAAAGGGGACAAAAATAGCAGAAGAAAATCAACAAAATCACAAGACTTGTCTTAAGTCTTGCACAATATTTTTCTGATTTTTTTTTTTTAAATACGTAATAAATTACATTCTAGTAAACAGTGAGGAAAGTGTATTCTTTGATCCTCCTAACCCCTAGACTTGACTGGTGGTAATGCAGTGGTGGTCCCACAGCACACACTGGACAATAATTCTTCTTTTGTATGAGTAGTCACAAAGTGGGAGGAAGGGAAATGCAAAAAAGGACATTATAAAACCAGGAAGCTTGTGCAATTTTTTTTTTTCCTTTGTTAGCTAGCTAATGACATTGAAGCAAGTTCTGTAATCTAGTTGACTTCTGTCAGTGTCCTATCGGTGATTCTGAACATAAAGGACATTGTGGTGCCAAGAGACATTAAACTTATCCATCAGTATTGCTCAGTATGATTTGAGATTTAAAGGGAAAATTAAAATCACCACTGCTCATGAATAATTTGACTTTTAAACTATTTTTGCAAGCATTCATAAATGCATCAGCTGGAGTGATTATGTCTTCAGCTGCTGCAAATTGTTTTCTAATGGGAGAACAAAATCCAAGAACTGGGTTTTTTAAGATATGGACTTATCATAGATAGCTACGATGTGTTCAGCACTAACATGACTGTTTTCAAATGATAAGCCACCTGTAGAAGGTGGCTATGAATGAACAATTTCGACCATGCAATGCCCCCTGCAATGGTATGTGAGATCATGTTTCTCCCTGAGGTATTTCCCTGGAAGCATTTGAACATCAAAAAGTTGTAATGCCAAAATGCCAATACCAAACAGCAGCTGTTGGATCTCTCAGTCTCAGCCTCAAATCACAGCTCCTTTGGGAAACAAACCCAAACTCTCAACAATGCACAGCAGCTGCTTTCTTGGCTTTTTTTTTTTTTGATTGATAGATTTCCTAAATTTGTGAGTGTGTAAGCAAAACTCCAGCCATAAGAACATCTCAAAGTATTAGAACAACTGCATGGCAAATGACTCAGTTGCAGCATTGAGCCTTCCACCTACCCATTTATTTTTTCCCCATTAAGAGCTCCATAGGGTAATCCAGTCAAGAAAGAATATTTCTGGGATCAGATACCAGATCTTCAGATCAACATAATAGGAAAAGAGTAAAGGAGGATTGATGCACTGTCTTATTTTATTGCTTGGTTTCATCAGTTTTTCAGGCTGTATTTTCAGAGTTTTATAGTCCAGTGTTAAAACTACTCTCTGGGCTGAAGCATAACCATTTGATTTTAAGATGGGGCAGAAATTATTTTTGATGGCTCAGATAAAGTGCATTATTTAAGATATTTTTTGGATGGGAATTATACATAGGTCATTTCCCATTACTAAGAAAAAGCATTTGAAATACTTGGAAATTTCTCATAACTGTACAGTAATAGGGGAGTATATCAGCTTTGAAATAGTGATTTTCTTTTTATGATATCTGTATATGCTTGCTTTTAACATTTGCATTTTAATACATCAAGAACAAAGACTTTTCTACACATTGTTCAAACAATAAGCTGTTTTCCAGTTTAGCTTGTCATTTTTCAAGCAAATTAATATCCCTAAAAGCTCTTTTACTGCTATGTCTATAGGAAGAGTTATATAAAAAAAGATAACTGCATTTTTGGTGATACTATGGCAGAAAATTTTGCCACATACGCATGAACTAACAAGTTTTTGGGGTTTCTTGTTAAGGGACATATGATAAGTCACTGTTAGCATCTGGGCGTTACCGAGTTTTCAAGTATTTTATCTATGTAAGCAATTAAGAACTATACAAAGCTGCAGTCTACAAAAGAAATACCAGCTTGTAAGTTCTTAGTTCTTCTTTAATATACACTCTTAGGCTTAATCTGGCACAAAAACATCAACGTGAATGATACTACCATAGTTTCCCATCAAAAGCATTAAATGCATGCATCTCCTTTATGTCAACTACTTCATCCTTCTTTGTGGGCATGTGTTACATGGCATTAACTGAGAGCTGCAGTTGATGCTACATAAAACATGTAAAAGCAAGTCTTTTCTTCCAAAGCTTGGTTTGTTCTGTTTGTTTATACCAAATACTTGGTAGCTCCTGATACTATTTGGCTTGCTTGAAAACAGCATTTTTTCTTCTTCAGAGCAGAATCCAGGAAGAAGAGTCCACCAAGGAGGGGGAAAGAGGGAACAGACTCATTCTTAACTTAGTTTGCAGACATTACCTCCCCATACCTTGCTGCACAGTATTTACAAACTGGCAAGATCATAATCTCTTGGCCACAAACTAGGGATGCTATTAGATCAAGTCTCTTAACAGCAAAGTCATGTGATTTAGAAAACTGGCTTGATTTTTAAAGCATAGTCTATTTCTATCCTTATTTATATTTAAAGGGCCCAATGCTAGCATAGAATTTAAAATCCTCCTCTCTTTTAGAAATAAGTAATGTAAGCTCCTTGAACTAATACCATATTTCATATTAAAAAGGTGCTACAGTGCTGCTAGGCCAGGCCCCAAGGCAAAATTCAATGTACTCTCCTTACCAACTTAGGTATATTCACAACGTGGAAAGCCTCAGTAAATATTTTGTTTATTTTTACTGTCGTTCTCATTTCTATCTTGAATTCAAGTCCATAACTTATGATACACTTCAAGAATGGAAAGTTACAAGCAGAATATATGCTTTTGGAATTCAGACCCACATTCAATATAATATCAGAAACGAGTATGCTGCATGTACATCTCTAGTCTGTTGAAATTAGTAAGGTATTAAACATAATTTGCAGGTTGAAAAGCTTGATATTGACATATATTCTAAATGATTTTTTAAAAATTATTTAAATTCACTTTTGAGTTTTTGAAACCAATGTCTATCAGCTGAGCTGTTCTCACTTTGAGAAGCAGTACTGCAGGCAGTGCGCAGTACGATGCTGCCATCTGTAGTTTAAAGAAGAAAGTAAGACTGCACAGTTCAAATTACAAAAGAAGCCACTGGATATATAGCATTTGTAGAACAAAAATGACCCAAACTTCTCAAAAGACGAGTGATCACGAGAGATGCACAGACACATTTGTGTGCTCACATTCTAGCACAATGTGCAAGACTCGGGGCCTTCTTAAAACATCAGCAAGACAGCCATAAGGAGTTCTAGGCTGGACTGAGTCCTAATTGGCTGCCTTTCTCCCCACCATCCCCATCCCAAATCAATAGATCTTTTTGATGAAAAAGTATTGTTCACATCATGGGCACAGATAAATGAAAAAGCAACAGTACATTAGCATACTTGAAAATAAAATTTTATTTATGAAATAGAGATTTGTGCATTTAAATTACATACGTAATACCCTCACTAGCACTTACTTTCATGGCAGGTATTAGTAGCTTGGAAGAAAAAAAAAAAAAAAAAAAAAAAAAAGAGTTACAGAAATAAAGTCTTCACATTCCAAACTATTCAGGCATCGAGGTGGTTCTGTTCTCAAAGGGGATCTTCATAAAATTATATAATTTTGCAGAAAGCTGAGTCTTAAGAAAGTGAAAATTGTGATAAATTTCCACAACAACAAAATTAGAAACCTGTTCTCCAGTTCAGAATGTAAGTCTTTCTTTGATGTGGAAGTCCTGTAAATTACCGATTTCTGCCTTCCAGAATCTGCCATTTCCTGGTTTTATCTCATTTGGTGGTGGTTTGTTTGGGTTTTTTTTCAATTAAAAAACTGAGAGAACAAAAGAGTTCCTTGTTTAATTTGATTCCAGTTGACATCTCAAAAGCAGATGGCACTTTTCTGATGTCATCTACAGGTATCAAAAATACCTTCATTCTGATCTTCTAATTTTGGAACATGAAATCACTTAAGTCAGTTTTTCATTCAAAAAAAACGTGCAAGTTACACGAAGTCTTGAATTACTACTAGAACCTATGAAAGCCTGTTGATAGTTTTCATCTGTATCCTCGGGTTTTTTATACAGCTTGAGAGAAAGAAACCTGGAAGCTTTTCACTGGCTGTAGCACTCAAAGAGCTTCTCACCAGCTGAAAGGGGAAAGAAAACATTACGTGCACACAAAGAATACTTCATTGTGATAACTGCAGTTCAAGACTATCTACAAGCAAATATTCAGCTTCTAGTGAACTTTATAAACATAACCTCAAGACTCCCTAGAGAATATTGGCCATGCGATGAGGTTTTCTCTGCTTGATGTTGCCAGAATTAAAGTATCATATGAGCTGTCTCGCTCCTCAGTTTGCTCTCAAAACCGGATCCAAACGCAGTGAGGAGAATGATGACACATCCATCAACTCTTACATGGATGGCATGGCTTAAAGAACTCCAGGTACTCCACTATGCCTGTCAATCCACCTGACTAGTAGATACTAGCATTTCTAATCAGTTCAGGGATATTACTTTTTTTTCATATCTGTATTTACTACTTAGTACATTAGTTGGTAATATCACCTTTAAGTGTGAGGCAATATTAGCAATATTTTACTGAAAAAGTAAACCAAATTATTTTGACAATGTAATCCACCAAGTAGATTTATGTTCAGTCATAGTCTAAAGCTGTTTTTACCCTCCAGCAGTCATGCTATCCCTACTCATAACCCAGAATGCTTATCTAAGAAAGTGTTTTGTAGGTAGCAAGTTAAAACACTGTCCTAAAACTAAAATAAATTATAGTTTATCTTGTACTTTGCAAATCTTGTTATTGGGTTATCTCACATCCCTGGATCAAAGTCCCTTGGGAATAGGGACTATTTGTATGTATGCCTACAATACCTAGCATATATGAAAGCTTTTTTTTTTTTTAAAGTGTCTTTAGAAAGCCACACTGTGTTCTGAATGAGCACTATTATAAATACTATTTCTTCCACTTTTCTTCAAAACAGTGGAGAAGGCATAGAAAAGTAAAAAATACCTTCTCTAAACCTGAAAAAAAGTGGGTTCTAGCATGCGCTCCTGACAAGTTCTACACTGGATCTTTCCTGGCTCAACAGGAAATTAAGCACTTTTCTTTATTTATTTTTAAATCTACATGACAAAACATTTCCCAGCAACAAAGGCTATTACACCTCCACCTTCATACACCACCTTGCTCTCAACAAACTTCTTTTTAAACATCCTGTTTGTTTCTAAAGCTTCAATCTCTGAGACGAACACTGCTTTCCCTGCCTCATCCCAGTTACCTAAAGGGAGAGGAGGGGGGAGAGGGGGAGGGATTGCTAGTGTCCACAATCTGTCAGATTAATACTTGCAATTCAGAAAGACTTAAAAATAATAATTTTTAAAAGCTTAAGTGCAGTGCATACAAATTTAAGAGGCCTAGAAAGCGTAACACATGCTTAAATAGGCTTTTATGATAATCATATTCATGAAGTCTTATTCAAACCTTTGCTAAACCAGCTCGTTTTCCCTTTTTTCCTGTTAGTTCTGTCCAAACATTCAACTGTCAGTATGTCTTGTGTACCAATATTAAAATCCTCCTTTATACATGCTAGTGAATTGCCACTGTGTGCTTTTGAAGTCTCATTCTTTTGAAGAACAAAACCAAAAAGAAAAAATCAATATGCAAACAATAGAATATTGAACAGGCACAGAAGTCTAGCTTGTCCAGCTCCTATTTCAGTACCAAAAAGGGACAACATTCACTTTGCTCTGTAAAGATCAACTACTTTGTTTACATTGAAACACTCATCAGAAGAGTATTCAAGAAATTCGAAACCTGCCTCAGTTAAAAGTAGGTGCTTTTACCTTCTTTTCAGCTTTTGGAAAGGTTTTGCTATTTCACTTTAAGCAAATATCACTTAGCTTAGTCATGTTCAGAAGAAAACCTAGAGCTCACATGAAAACCCAGAGCTCAGATAAAGGGCGTCAATTATGAGCAGTTCTTACTTCCTAAAAAAAGACCCGAGAGGCAGAACTAATTGTACAGTACTGATCTCTGACGTATGTACATCTTAGCTTTTGTTGTTGTTGTTTCTTGCTGAATATTTAGAGGAATTTTAAGCATATCAGACTCTTGCATCAGGATTTTAAGTTTCCTCAAAGAGGAACCACACTGACACTCTTGTGCAAGCTAATGTCTTGGTTCTCAAAGCCAAGAAACACACAGCACACCAACTCAACCCAAGTGACTACTAATCCCAAGGACAAAACTGTCCTGGAGAAAGGGATACAGCTTTTACTGCCTGATAACTATAAGCAGCAAGTTGAACCTTGTAATCAATAGCCTTGTTTCCCAGCATTTTCCCCCAAAAAAGACTGTTTCACATTTTAATGAAGAGTCTGCTGGTTGCGTCACGTAATTTCAGACTTGAAAGCATCAAATGCTCACGTTACAAAAACCTTAAATGAAGGAAGACTTCTAATGAAAAGGTTTCTGAGCAAGGTAAAACGGAATACTGAAAGGCTAGATCCAACATTACAGTTAACTGTTTAGGAGGTACAGAGAGACACTGGGAAAAATGAAGTTTCTCAAAGAATATTTTTTTCTGCAATGTTTCTAGTTATTTACAGGACCTAACAGATTTACAGTTACAAAGATACCTCTTGAGAGGCTTAATTGTACATATCATTACAACTTCCCCCATGATAAAGCTATTTTAGTCACTGATCTATACCATGCACATAATCATCACCTCCAAGTTTTTTATAGACCAAACAAACCTATAATATCCTATTAGTCAGCCATTTACCTCTCCTCTCCCTTAAAATAATTTTTAAAAATTAAAAAATAAATATCAACATTCTGCAGAAAAGAAAACCCACTCAAACAGAACAAACCACAAAAAAGTCAAATAAACTTACATGAAATTTATTCCAACTCAGTAATATTCACTATTGTATGTATTATTCAGGAACTTAAACTATATAGACTACTTTGCCGCTGTTTTCAGAAATGTTTTAGTAGTACTACATAATTGAATAATGCACCAGTAAAGACTTTCACTGCAAAAGATCTGTACAAAAAAAGAAAAGCCTCTGTAGAAAGGATAGTGGTTTTTATTGTAGTCTTAGAAAAGATTGAATTACGAAAAATACAAAATCAACTGTTGTAATTATCTGTTTATTTTACAATCTGTATGCCATCATACTCTTATGGCTTTAAGATAGTCTGTCCAAAGTATTTTAAAACATGCTTTAACAAAGTATTTTACAATTTCAAAAGCGAGTATTTCTTTAGTGAAAAAAAAAAACAAAACAAACTCCAAAACATTTACCTGAGAATTCTGTATCATAAAATTGTCATTCATTCTTTACTTTTGCAAGTTGATGATATAGGCTAGTTGACTTCTAGTCAACATGCAACTTGTAGGTCTACTGTGTTAAATAAATATTTAACAAATTATTTAGATGCAGCTGGTTAGGCAAAAACTTACCCTAAAACTTCACCAAGTTCATCATAGGTTTAAAAACATGACATGAGTTTTATAACATGTCAATGACAGCCATAATTTCTGCACTGGAAGCCCTGCACCATTTGCTGGGTGGAATTCAGACCCTGGCTGATCACCAGACTGCAGCAGCGGAGCACAACTCTTTGGTCTGACTCTCTGAACTTGAGGTAATCACTGATCTTATTTTCCAATATCCATAGCCAAGTGTGTCAGGGGTTTGGGCCACTGGGTATGTTTAAGCTCCCAGCCAGTCAATTTCTATATGCTCCACCTCTTTATAACAAACATTTAACCCAAGGAATTCCATTTCAGAGTATGTGTACTATAGGATAATGCTTTAATGTCATTACCCACGTCATTTCAGAATATCATCAGCTTTAACAGTGATATGTAGAGAGGTTTGGGGCTGTTTTGTTTTTATTGTTTCTTGTTGGTTTGCTACTTAAATAAAACAGAGACTTAGGAGCAAAACACTGCCCAGGGTGGCAGCACAGGAGGGAGGCAGAATTAAATTAACCAGGCATACACAGATGCTAGAGAAAAGACCCAGAGAGCTTAATGAGTAATACATAAACAGGATCACCATATATAAATGATAGTCATTTAAAAGAATTTCAATTCAATAATCTGAAACTATATTCAAAGTAGTACAATTCTAATGATGTCTGCCATATAATATTTAATTCTGAATTTCAATTACTGCAAGCACTGATTTGTACAAGCTATGCTCCATTAACATAAAGTTTCGCCTTTAAAAAGTAATGATATATAATGAAAATCCAAGGATATCATTAGAGATTTCAATCAACTTTCAGTCCCATAGGTGAGGTAGTGTAGTCACTTGTATTACGTGCTGGTTATGAGAAGTACTGTTGAAATCTGTCAATTTTTTAATGTTTGTTTTAAATAAGTGGCTTAATAGTCTTACTATATTCATTAATGCTATGTTACCTATAAGGGGGGAAAGGGGGAAAAAAAAAAAAAAAAGCCTTGCCAAGAACATTATTTAGCAAGTTTTCTCTCACTGCAAGATAAAACTGCCAAGCCAGTATTTACAATAGTCCTTTGCTTAGTTGCTGCCTACTGTACATGCACACAGACACAAAAAGCTAATATACATTCTGAGGTAGGAAATGAAGAATTCCACTGGCTTGTACAAGATTCTTCACGTTTTGTAAACCAGCAAAACCAAAGTTTTCCATGGTGAGGTTCAATACTTAGTTCTGGTGTGAGAATAACATCTACATAACAAAGCATCATTCGTATACAATATGCATCCACTGCCATGTAAAAATCTAAAAAAAATGGGGATTATTTTTAGTGGCTGAATTTCTCCTTCACTAAGCAAATAAAGGAAATCCCTGCAGCTCATTTCTGTATTATACTTTCTATATGTTTATACTTGCAGCGCAAGCCATTGAAAACATACTACAGGTTTAGCCATAAAAGTATCCTGAAAAGTAAAATTCTGAAACAGATCTTTACTGGTCCCAGTGATCAGAGAACAAATACATTTGTAAATTACTTGAGGTAATTAGGCACTGAAGTTGAAGAATCTGGTGCCTGAATACCTTAAAAAAAATCTTTCCTTAAACTTTCACAATACTTTGATTCCAACTTATCATAAACAGCAGCGAGCTTGCAGGTGCTAGGACAGTAAGTCACAATACAGCAATTAATTTTCATAAGCATATGAGATTCAGATGCCAGAAGATCCAATGCACACTAATCAAAGAATTGCATAAGTGTCAAACTTCTGCCTTTCCCAGTACTTTGTTATTCCTCCCACAAAATTTAGAGAAGAGAGCAGTACACTGCAGCACCTCCACCGTTCCAGTTGTCTTAACTATGTACTGGAGAGCTAAGACAAAGGCATATATTCAAGAAAAGCTGGCTCTGGTACAGCGATGGGAACAGCAGGAAGCAATGCGCTGTTCCAGAGTGCACTTGCCAGAATCTCCTCATGCTGTCATGTTATCCTAACCCATCTACAAAATAAACATTTACAGAGCTATATATGCTTCTTAAGGTTGTCTACCAGGAAAAAAGAAATCTTAAAGAGATAAGAATTCCAGGTATAGACTTCATTGTGCATAAAGACCTGTTAGGAGGCTTTTCTTGTGATGCAGAGTGGCATCAGGTACTGTGGCACAAATCAGCGTGAAGGCTGCTCTATACCTGAATTAAAGCTTCCTCACAAAAACATCTGTGCACAGAGTTTATACTTTCCAACAACTTTCCTGAACTCTCCTTGGCGTCACCACATAGAAAAATCTCCAATGCTGACACATACAAATTACACTCTAGAACTCTACAGAGCAAACCCAAAGCTTGCCAAGTAATATAATGACCATGTAATTGTCAACGTAGTTTCAAAAGATAAAGTTTCGCTTTTTTTTCCCCCCACTTAGTCACTTTACAATAATGCTAAATTTCAATTTTAGTTGCAATGTTGAGAGGCTGGCAACGGGAAGAGAATAGATTCACTCATCTGTAGTGCACTTGTCAGTCATTTGCTGACAGAAGTCTGTGATACCACTGCTTTGTCCACATTGTTCCACAAGCGAGGTTTTCTCCAATGTTCTTGCAGAAACCGGATGCAATTCTTGTACTTGATTGTATGTGGCATCACACACACTTTTCACACACTGGTAACAAGAACTCTGCTCATTTGTAGATGTAACACCTGAAAGACAATCCGCTAAGTCTATACACGCTGGTATTGGAAGGTCACTATCAGATGGAGCTGTTCGTTCTCTCTCCGGGAATAAAAATGAAAGCGGACAATCTGAGGAAGAATACTTTGCAAGTATTTGTATTTGCTCATGACTCAAGGCTGCTTCCTTACACACCTGCTGGCAAAGTCCTGTCAGATTCTGCTTTGTCTCACCCAGAGTTGATAAAATGTGGTTTCTTTCCTTCAGCAAGTTCTCCTTCTCATTTTGCTGCAAGAAGAAAAATAGTTTTAGTCTGCATTTTAACACAAAAACTATAGTTTGTTGTGTTCCTAATAAAGCTAAAACAAGACTGTAAATCTGGTCTGCTGAAACAGAAGTAATTTGGCAGTAAGAAGATAAACACCAACACAATCAAATTCCTATCAAAAGGACAATCCTAACCTCTCTTGAAGCACCATCAACTCAGCTATTTGAAGTTATTTTTCTGACACATAACTTTTTCAAAACTCGTGCTGGCAGCCAAAACGCTAATTTGTACTTATTTAATAAATGAAGCCTAGCTTCACTTACTGTAAGTACTCCTGAAACAATACTTCTACAGGATAACATTTAAACCATTACCACTGGGTCTACAAAACAGTAAGTAGAGCAGTCTTAATAGAGATCTATATTTTAAAAGTGTTGAAAACCAGACATCACATTTTCATTACTGATACTACTCTGCTAGATTAAAATAAATTCTTTAGTGTCAAGTGCACTGTAAAACAAACAATGGAGTTAAGAAGAGTTTCTAGAGTAAAAACAAAATAATGGAAAATTAAATAAATAAACATGCTAAAATTGTAAACGAAGTATTTGGGAAACAAATATCACAAATGCTATCTTTTAATCTGAGAGAACAAAAAGCTGAAAAGCAACAATGAATAGAAATTAATATAAGACAACATGCTGCACGTACCAGAAGCCAGGATGAGGAATTTAACCAAGTATTTTCTAACAGGCTATACTGCAGATTATTACTATATATACTATAGCTACACCATATCATCCTCTCACAAAGCCACATTACAGAGGATACCATGAGATCAAAGACTAAAAGGTCTGAGACATGACTGACCCAGAGAAGCAGGAACAAAGCAGGAGTCATCATGCATGAAGCAACCTGGATGTACCACACACTGCCTTTCAGAGATGTTTCTTTTCTTCCACTCACTTGGAAATTATGCCTAGAGAGATCTTAAAGTTTCTGTATTTGTGCAAGACTTACACAAGTTTGATGGTGTGTAACATCAGTTGCTGTCAGACATGCTCAACAGCTCCAAACAAGGTCTTCTCAGGATATTCTGAAGAAACTTACATGCCCAGTTGGGAAAAAATAAGCGACTGGAACAGGTTTGTGCCCAGACCTCACCTCACAATTCTCAGCACTCATTGTCTAGACCTTGCACAGTGATATCTGTTGAACAGCAGACATTGTCTATTCTAGCACAGGTCCACAGAAGAAAGGATATTATACTATAATTATCAGTCACTTAGTCAACTACAGGTCTAACCTTGCAGATAAGTCTCTAATATTTTCTCCCACTCACGTGTTGCAAAACATTGACAAAGTTACATAACAAACAAATTACAACATGACAACAAAAACAAGCAGAAAGTTCTGAACTGTCAGAAATGCAACCTCTCTCCTCAGTCAGAAAAATTTAACTGTTATTAACACAATCACCTGATTTCCCTCCCTCACAGAATATCTTCTTCATTCAGCACACTGAATGACTTGCTTTGTCAACTCATCAGGGCTGTATGGCACTGCAAGTTCTCCTTCCAAGTCTATGTCCTTTGCTGCAGAAGTAGAAGTTCACGTAGTGAAAGATGATAGAGCACTTCAGGAAACTAAGTTTCTAACCCATGGTACTTCGCTCTAATTTTATTTTCTTTTTCACTCTGAAGTCATAAGGAGAAAGGTGCAACATGACTGTATATGTTCCTTTCTGATGCAGATACCAAATTCACATGCATAAACACAAAGTCTAAAACGTTCCTTGAACAAGAATTAAGAGTACAGTAACTCTAAATAACTGAACTATTCAGTGCACATGGTACAATCAGCTATGAAACTGAGATGAGAGAGTCAGAAAAAGACCAGAAAAAGAGCCACTCTGTTTTCTTGCCAGGAGAACTTCAGATTATCCACACTTCTCTTAAGTTACATATTTATCTTCTTCTTCCCTCTAAAGAAGAAGAAATTATATTAACAGATTGTTGTAACGATCTTGATACAACTGCTAAACAGGCAAGCAAGCTTCCCGACTTCTGCTGTATCTTCCACCTTTCTGCAAGGGTCTCATTTTTAAGATTCAAGACTCAGGAAACAGTCCACCAGTCCATGTTGATATGTTACAAGAAAAATACTTACACAACTAACAATTGCATAACTGTAAACTTGATGATGAGCAATACCACAAGCTGAAGAACAAAAGCACAACGCAAAAAAAGGGGAAAGAGGCGGAAAAAGTAGGGTTGGCTGATGGTTTGAGAATCATTCTGTATAGTTAAGCTCAACGTTGATGGGCTTATGAAACACCATTCACCAAAAATTATGCTGTGATGCACCTCCACTTGAACAGAAACAAGTCCACAGAAGGAAAAATGTGCATACTTTAGAGTAAAGCACAGAAAGTCTAGAACTGCTATCAAGAAATCATCTCTAAGACTTGATAAGTTTTCAAAGCTTGAGTGAAAAAAAAGTAGTAAGTCACTCACGAACTACTGTCAGATGTCAAGTCAAGATGTTTAGAGAAAGACTCAAGTCAACAGTAATGAACATTTATACATACCAGTTTTTCAATTTCAGATTCAAGATTTTGTATGCAGTCAAGTTTTCTCTTACGACATCGCTGTGCTGCAATTCTATTTTTACTTCGTCTTCGGATATCATGAATACAATCCAATTGTTCAGGAGTTAATTTATGCATTTTCAGAAATGACTGGAAGTCATTTCTGGAAAGTGAGATAATCCTTTGTGCATTAAATGGCAATTTTACCTAGAATGTAAGATACAGTTGTAAATCAAAGGTGAAACTGATATACACAAACACCAACAGGCCAATTCAAGTTTTCATTTTAGGCATTCTTTACCACACAACCCATCTTTCTTCCTAAATCTCAGAGACAAGAGCAAGCTAATGCAGCCATCATGTGAGATGGATAAAACCCAGGGGTTTCAACTAGATGAGTTCAAGCACGGGCAAAACAACCGAGTACTTTGCACATTTACACTAGATCCTCAAAGTATATTCAGAGTAGGATGAAATCCACCTGTGTGTGCAGCAAATAATTAGGTGATACAGTCTAGGAAAATAAGTTATGGTTAGGTGGCACAAAACAGGTGTCAAGAATCACTAATATAGTCTAAAGTTTCCCCTAAGCTGCTATTAAGACTGTATCCTGCATACATTTTTGTACTTACAGTTTTCTGCAGGAAAACAGGCATTTTACTTAAATCGGCATTTACTTAAAATATAGAGATTACAATATTTTTCTTGTAATTATTAATGCTGGCAAAGAGAGAGAACCAGGCTCTTGCTACTGCCTGTACACCAGAGCTACAGAAACAGGAGCTTCTGAAACGTACAAAGATCACAAAGTCTGGACTAAGACTGAAAACCACCCTTATCTTTACAAAATAATTGCCACATTTTATGAAGTATCCAACTAAAGACACTTTATTTTAATCCTTACACTTGAGTATATTAAGCAGTAGAATATGTTACCTTGCTGTGAATTTAGTTTAAAAAGCAAACAGATAAAAACCCCTTCTGTGTTTGGCTACCACTGGTGACTGACAGACAAAAAAAGGAGAGTATTGCCCTCAGCAATAATGCCATCTACTTCTTTGTAATATAAATATGGGTAACATATTTAACCACTTCTGGCCTTTTGTTTAGCATGCCAACTTTCTACATGATAGCTTCCACTTAGTTTAAGTCTCAGTAAGGCCCTGCATCTTTAAAAGAAAAAAAATAGTTTGGTTTTTTTTTAAAAAAAAAAAAACCACACCACCACACAACTTAATTTTCATGACATTAAATGATCCATCAGACAGTCACACTGCAATTCTACAATTCTAAGAACTGTGACAGAAATCATTCTAGGTATGTGATAAAGTCTTTTGGGATTAGACTACTTATGTACGGCATCTGCCTAAAACACTACCAAAGCAATGACAAAGGAAAGAAGCGTCAAATAATTTCTACAGTTGGAGGAATAGATATAACCCCAGTTTTAGAGATGGTGATACTATTAGTCTTAAACACGTAACTACTGAAGCTAGCTTGAAAACTTAATTTTCATTTCACAGTAAATCTGAAGCATCATTTCTCTCCCACATTCTCCCCACAACTCAGAATAAAACCAGGACAACTGTTAAGTTTCTATAAAACAGGTTCCAAGTAGTTTAAAGTTTTATTAAGTTTAGCTGAAGTAGACAAAAAAAAAAAAAATCTAAAAAAGAACCCCCATGTCTTGGTTTAAGGCTCTCAACGTTTTCTCATAAAGTTTCTCCAGAAAAATATCTGAAGAGGTCTAATACCGAGGCAACTATCACTTCAATATCCTACCAAACAAATACTTTATAAGTGTCCCTCAATTAACAGTGATGTTCCATAAAAACATTTGAATTGTTATTTAAAGTTTTGTTTCCCAGAATTTTAAAACAAGCAATCACAAAAAAAAACCAACAAACCAAAAAAACCCCAAGAGACTCAGAATTAGGTTTTTGAGTTGGTTCTTAAGAGACAGAGAAGCAAAGGATACACCAGGATGTTCTTACCTCACATTCTTGTTCTCTTGCAGAACAGGATTCACTGTCTCCCTCAGTGTCAGTTTCCGAATCCTCTCCCAAACTTATCACATAATTATAGGGACACTGTTCTTGTTGCTGTCCCTGAACATATTCTCCACTGCTTATTTCAGAGCTGTTGGAGCATCCTTCAGTACTAAGGTTGCTTATAAAGGGGCAGTTGACAGAATTCAATGTTGTAAAAGTTCGTTGAGAGCAAGGCTCAGGGCTTTCACTGATCCGGATACCCAGCCATGGACATTCTGATTTTTTCCCCGAATACACTGGCTCCAAGCAGTCTTTTGTAGCTGCAGGTGGTAAATGTATTTGACAGGCTTCTGTGCTGTAAATATCAGTCCAGAACCCTTTTGCTAGATGCTCTGCTACCTCTCTCTCCACACTGCTTCGATCACCAGCTGATGTAACATTAGTGGCTTCCCGAGCGCACAAATCAGTCTTCGAAGGTGTGTCATCTTGACTTTCAATTCTGTCATTCCCAACTCCAGTACCTGATACAGTTTTTTCAGCCAAGACTGTGTTGTTTTGCATACTACTGAAATTCAAGTTACCATATTGCTCACAAGGATGTAAAAAAGACACAGAATTGAGTCCGTGAGGTGCAGCAGAGTTTTGGGTGAAAACAGCAAGATCCATTTTCTCCACAGGACATGACACATTCTGAGTCACAGAATCTCTCTTTGACTCTTCCTTTTTCTCAATGTCTTCTTCCCCTTCTTCCATTTTTACCTGAGTCTCTTCACATTTTGAGACCAGCTGCATAGGTACACACTCCTGAGCTTTTTGTATGCCATCATTATCAGGTACTTCCTTCTCCATAGAAGTTCCCATTGGTGGCACCTGAGTGTCTTTAATACTGGAATTGGACTCTGAAATATTAACTTTGTCATTTCCAAAAGCCTTCTGGAATTTCCTATACTTTGGACATTGGGAAGATAAGCTGGAAACACTACCCCTTTCTACATATACAGGATCATATGTTTGATTAGCATTATCTTGGAGAGCAGGTGATGACTTTGCATTTTCTTCATCTTTACAGAGCTTTGTGTCAGGAGTTTGAATATATTCCTTTTCTAAAAGTTCTTCTGCTTCATCATCTATTTCTAGGTCTCCATCATCCACATTGCCAATTTTAGGGTTTGTTTTCTGATAATGCTGTGTACAACACTTCTTTCTAGGACATTCTTGCTGATTCAATTTAAAGTCCAAAAACTTGAATTTGAGAAACTGAAAGCAAGACTCTTCAATGTTGTGTACACCCAAAAATTCAGCACATTTGCAAACTTCAGACACATTGTCTTTATTTAAAATAAGTTTAGCTGTGTATGCAAACTGAAGCAAAGGACTAAATCCTTTGAGTGTCACCTATTAAAAAAAAAAAAGTATAGTATGGTCAATACGGCCTTAAGTAGAGAAACAGAGAACGCAAATTTACCTGTGAGCAAACCACACCAGCAGCACAGAGTACAAGACAAAAGCAGCAGATTTGTTCTGTAGAGAAAACTTGTCCACACTCATTCTGATACAAATTTATCCTATACATTTTGTGGCCATTATTTTCTTCACTGTGATCAACATCTTAATAAAATGTTATGACAATACATTACTAACAAGTGAAAAATATTGCTGTACGCTGAAAAACCAGTAACTGGATTCCAACTTTACAAAGGTATCTTTCTAACCCAAGTTGTACATTAATTACTCTAGAGTAAGATCTAAATGTTGCTGGTATTTAATTGTTCTTTTAAAGAGCAATTACTGTTATTTGCCCAGTCTTACGCATCATTAATATTAGAAAGTTTGAAAAAACGGAATTTGTCCACATATGATTAGCTATTACTATAGCCACCTACTCCTTTCTTCCCCCTACAGATGAGAAGAACTATACCACAAAATAAATTATTCTCAGTTTAAAGCCTCCTTAGAGTAGGTAGTTTTAATTGAACATTTCCATCATTATAATCTCAGTTTTTACTATGAAACTCTGTTGCCTAACAGAGAAACCAAAGATGAACAAAAACTCTATCATTACAGACTGAACAGGATCATCATCTACACGTGAAACATTTACTAAAGAGTCAGGCAGAAAGCTGTAAACAGATCACCATATTACAAATTACATGACACTTCCTTTAGCCTTTTTCTGCAAGTGAAGGATAAAGCAATATGTCCATTATTACTACTCAAACTCAAGCCCACATTCTGCTCCCCTCCTATATTGAAATGAACAGGACTTTATGCTGAATAAAGTGCTATATTAATGCATTAACTATACTGAGTTCTTCTGCCAGTGAGATAATTAACTATACATGCAATTTAATTTAGGAATCAGTTGAAGATTTGTTTTGTTTGTTTTTTTTACTGGTTGTTTGGTGGGTTTTTTTAAAGAACACAAACAACACATAAAAGGAAGTTGAAGAGATCTGAACAGAGGCAGTCCAGGAAAACTGTCTGTAAACTCTTATGACCTACCTAAAGAACTCTTAAAATAGCATATTCTCTGGAGGGAAGACTACTGATTACACCACCACATTAATTCATCCTTAATAATGTGGAGAAGGGGAATGTAAAAGTTTATCCACAAGCTGGCAAGAAGTCTTCAGACTTAGTATAGTCAATAAATCATTAATGCAGGTTTATGAACAACTGACATTCATACATGAAACTGAAAAAAACAAACACAATGTTATTTCAAAACTGTACATTCTTTCTATATAAGGTGGAAACACTTATTGCTAAAAACTGCAAGGATCAAGCTGGGGGGGGGGGGGGACACGAAA
>JAAGAY010143352.1:41570-56850 GCA_011801015.1 Ardeotis arabs
GGGGGGGGGGGGGGGGACGACGACACCAACCAAACAAAAAAACCAACACACTATACTCCTTTCAGTTTCTCCTACACATTTCTAGCTGGCTATCCTCAAACAACATAGAACTCTAGAAAGACTTTTGGTCTGACTGACCTAGAAAAGCAACTCTTGCAGCAGCCATTTATTTAATTTGTTTTTGGGCTGAAAGTCTAACTCAGTAAAAACACTGGTAGAAAAACAACACAGAACCTACATCAAGACAGCTAGTCTTTACAATATAATATATATCAAGTACTTTAATTCCAAAAATATTTTAGTATCTCAGATTGTGGACTGGTGTCTTCCATTTTAAACTTCAAATACTTCGGATGATTAGAAAGGTTACTTTAAAAAAAAAAAAAAATCACACACCAAACCATCTGATCAGTGTTTGCCTCTACGATAGGCAGCTTCATAAATTGACACATTTAAAAATATTTAGCAGTTCCCAGAAGAGAAGCCCAAGTTGCTGAGTCTTAAAACGCTTTTACCATGCAAGTGATCAGATCAAACGATTAAAAGATGAGATCCACTGTTAGTATTTTTGCTTGTTGCTTCAGCAGATTCAGGTCTCACATCAGTAATACTAAATTACATTAAGAGTACTCTTAAGTCTACACTGTTGTAAATATCAGGATTATTATGTTCCTCCATTTTCTTTACAAACTCTGGTCCTTTCTAACTCAGGTTTATTTCATGGGTTCACTGGAACCCTGTTACTTTGCACCAGCAGCTATTTTTCCTCACTCCACCTTTGATGTACATTTCTTATTCTTCCAAAGTTCTATTTTTTTCCATCATCCCAAAGCAAACCACTCTCTTGAACATCAGAAGTTCATTAACATGCCATTAATTTCCCTCTTTTAGTGCAAATCATGACTTTGTGTCCCCCAGCATCCTACTTCCCTTCTACATCACTTCCCATCATTATTTTTATTTTGATCTGAGATACATTCAGGCCATATTAAGCCACTAGGGAAAAAAAGTATAAGAAGAAATGAACACACAGACACAGGAAGAAGTTTGAGTAAAGGTGACACAGTGGTATTATGCTGTAACATAATTTTGTAACAAATTCATTCATCAATAGAGAATAGCAAAGACCACTGATGCTCTTTAAAGTGACCACTTGTTTGCTTTTAGTTTTCTGTTTTCTATAAAATCAGAAAGATTTTGGTAAGAGAGAATCCTTGTGCTTATCCCAGCATGTTACAAAGCCAGTGAGGTAGTTACTTTACTGAAGTACAGGCCTTTCAAATACATAATCTCTGTATTAACACTCAACTCAGTCTTGTACATTAACAAGTCTATAATGTAATCTCCAATGTCACTATAAATATTCATTGGTGCGCACCTTTCCTCCAACTTTAGTGATTCTAGTTGAGTTGTCAACAATTTGCATGTTATTTTCCACCTCCAAAGCTAATTACCATAAATCACCTCCCAGAAAGCCACTGATTATTTAACAACCAACTTCTCCAATTACTTCTACTATTGGGCACAATCAGAACACTTGGAGGCTCCTCACTTTTCAACTACAAGTAGAGCATTTCATATAGAAATACAGTCACTTGCTTGCCTCATGCCTCTTATAACTTAACTAAATACCAACTGGAATCTTTAAATGACTTGATGCTCCAGATATGTAATAATAAATTTTCCTTCCTATGGATGTCAGGTTCTGGCTTGTTCCCACTGAATGCCCTTAAATTAAATCCAATTTAAGAATACCTATTTTAGGAGTAAAAAAGGAAAGCAAGTAATTGTAATATATTTTCTCAGTCTTAAAAGTAATAAAACACATCAGAAAAAAAACAAGCTGCTAATGATCAATGTGTAGAAAGAGTGGAGAACCGAGCAGAAGAAAATTGTTAACAACAGTAAGCAGCAAGTGCAGTTATATTACTCACATAGGAAACCAAACTTTAGTGATACTGATTTAAAGTTATTACTATTTTAAGCTTTAATTTGTTTATTTATTACTCCACAAGTGTCCTCTTTTCATATAGAAGGACTAGTTCCGCAATACTACTTTACCATTTAAGGGCTGTTTTTTTTTACAAACTTATATGCTTTGAAACAGGTGCACAATTTTAAAAGTAATATATACTTAATTGAAAAGATCTCCCCTATCCATTCCCCAAGACAGCATTCACTTATCTTCAGTCTGTGATACACACTCTGATCTGTCTTGCCTTTACCTCAACCAATGGCAGCTTTACGACTTGGAAAGTCCTTCCCCTCAGTTCTTAACTCTCTTACCTTAACTTCTTAGTTAAGCATCAGCCTATTGTAAACCAGAATTGAACAAAACGGATTAGAAGCACTGGCAGGTAAAATAGAGAAGGGAGCAACACTCACCTCTTCCGGTAAAGTGATGATAAGATCAGCATCCACCTGGCCCACAATTCTTGAAAGGAAGTAACTGCTGCAAGCTGCAAGAACAGCTCTGTGAGCCCGAAATCGCTGATCTTCCACTAAAATAGTAACATCACAAAGAATATCTTGCTTTCTCTGATCATCAAGACTGAGAAGTAAATTGGTACTGTGTACTGAGGATTCATACACGAAAACCACACTGTTCTTCTCACTTAGAGACATTCTGTATCACAAATGGTAGTGTAAGTCTCAGTGGAAAACATGCTTCTGTTCTTCCAATCTGGAGGAAGAAAAAACAAGTTGTACACATGAAAGTCATATCCAACAGGAACCTACTGATAATAAGCAAACTTAAATATGCATTGCCTGTTCTAATGCTTTTTAAGACTAATACTCAATATTTCATACATAATAATACATAAATACATGCTTATGAACATTTAAAGTACTCAAATCTTAATATGTACATCTTAAAATATTGCTTTAGTAGTCTCATAGACCAAAAAAGGGAACAATTTTTCATGTGACTTCAGTGATAAACAGATTTTTTCCTCAGCAAGTGACTGAGTCATAACTTTACCATAATACCTAAAAATTATTTAAGCTTTCATTTTTAGTTATCAGTATATTCTGACTGCAACACTATAAAAATATAGAGAGAAACAAAAAACAGATGCATTAAGCCAGAATTCACCAAAATAATATGTAAGCTACTTCTGTTTACTGATTCACCTAATACAAACTCAAATATGTGTGTTCTCTCTTCTTTCAAGTGTAGTTTGCCTGCTAAACCAATCAGTCATCAGTAAAAAACTCTAATTTTCTCTCTAGTAGGTTGGCGTTTTGTTTTTAAAGCAGGTTACTTCTCCTGTTTTCCACCTGCCTTAATTCTCTAACACAGCCTTTTTTTTTTTCCCCCTCTCCTGTTCATCACTGTTTGATTTGTCATGCTTGTCAGAAGTTTGCTTTCCTAATGGATCACTATGATTCAGATCATCCAGCAATGGAATTCCTGTTGTGACATAGCATCCAAGTTCTGAAATAACAGTATTTATTGGATAATAAGCAACAAGAAAAGCTATATGATATTTAAAACTTTGAAATAAGCTCATATATACCTGCCCTGAAGCTATTCCTGAACTCCTAGAATTTGGGGCGGCGGCAGCTAGGGAGAAGTCAGCCCTCCCAGAGAGTGCAAAGGCAAAGTTTAAAAGCATTTCCAAGTCTGATCTTTACACTGTATTTTTAAATTGCTATCTTCTTGGGATTGAGCCTTTCTTCCAGTTTAAAAAAAAAAAAAAGCCTAAGAAGAAGTGTCCTTGTATCTAAAGTTCAGTCAAGAAAACACGTAATCATATTTGGAACTGGAACTGTCCTGCAAGGAAAATATGATATTACTATGGAAAGCGTTACCTTAACAAACCAAGCATTTAGATTACACTGGACTATTCTACCCAAGCATTACTGTAACTGAACACAGTTACACAGTTCAGACTCACTTCAGCTGACACAGGACTACCCAATCATTATATTGCTCAGAGGTTGTTACAATATGCCAACTCCCAACAACAATAAAACCGAAGCCAATGCAAATCTTCAGATTTCAAATATGGGAAACTTTCACAACGCAAGGAGGGCATGGCCATTTTTAAACACAGTGGGGAAAGAACCAACCACCCTGCCCAACTGTACTCCTGCTTACTCACTACTCAAGTTATATTCATGCCATACAAGCATTTTAAGTGATCTTTTTCAACAGAACGAAGAAAAAGATCCACATTTCCAGAGGCATTAGTAGCACAGTACCAGTCTGGACTCCAGTGAAGTGCAGAGCATCAGCACTATCCTTCCCACTCCCTCATGGAACACTGTACACTCAACTTCACAGTCAACTTTACAAACAAAATGTACAGCTTATAACTCAGCAAAGACAAAAGAAAGTCAGCCAGTTTGGGGGCATTTGCTTAAATATACAAGATTTTGTATCAGTTTAAATGTTTTCATATACTTAAAAGACAAGACTACAGAGATTTGTTTACCTAGGAAATATTTAATTTCCAATCAGCTTAAACGAGAATTATGAAATAATTCCCTGTGAAAGTTATTCATTAAATTCTACTGTTATAATAGCTTATGAGAACTAAGCAGTGTAATATAAATAATGTATTCCTAATTTGTTTGCTCCATATCCTTGGTTTAACATATTCCTCAGATATTACAGCCTACACAGTTTAACAAAGTATGACTTTGTATTTGTTACCAAAAGGTCTAAAAAAAAAAAAATCCCAAAACCAAAACATCAAAAAGGACAAAATGGAAGACTAAATCCAAGGTGGTGGGGAGCACAAGGAAGCATTAAAGAAAAGGACATGTTTTGGGGTGAACACCTAGGCAAAGCTCACGATGGAGACTACAGTTACAGATAAGCCCCTTAAAGGTTCTTTTTTCTTTCTTCTTTTGAAGTCCCAAGTTCTCCCAACCCTCAGATAACCCATGTAACATCTATGCTGCTCTTTGGTTTTTCCTCATAAAATAATCAGTTCCAATATCCAATTCAGCTCATTATACTTTAATAGCACAGAAGACTAAAAAGAACAGTTTGATAATATAGATAGATACAGATACATATATATGGAGAAGACAGTCAACCCTCCTTTTCACTTGATCTCCACAAGGCACAAAACATGCTTTCAAAATAGCTTGCAGTCTACTTGAAGCACTGATAGTGAGCTTCCAACATTGTTGCTGCCAAAAAAAATAGGTTTCAACACTGAAACACTACCTTCTGTTTCTTGAGAAGTGAAAATAAATATTTAATTTGAGCATAACTCAATTTAACACTTCACTCTGCCAGAATTTTGTACTTCCTAATGTGAGGATTTCATCAGCCAAGTTATGTCCCCACTATATTTAAACAGGATGCAGGTTTTTTGAGGTATCCAAAATATAAAATGCAGCATTTCATCAAGCGTTTCAAAATTTAAAAGAACCTTTAAAAGAAGCCAAAGAAACAGAAAACCACCACACACAAACACTTAATTTCTCTCAGTCTTCTTTGTAAAATCTAATTATTGTCATACATGATAAAAAGAGAAATCAAAAGGAAAAGAACTAGAAGACTGAAAATGCTGGTGAAAAGAAAAAGCATCAAACAGGAAAGGGAAAATGTAACCACTGTGAAGAACTAACACTTTAGAGAAGTACTCACAGAGGTCAAACTTGTGAATGTCTTAATTCTGTTTTCCAGTTGTGCAATAAAGGCATAACACCACATTTATGACAGTGTTTGTCATAACAGCCAACTAGATTTTCCACAGCAGCATGTCAGTACAAAACACACTTGTCCATAAGTAGATTTGTTATATAGATAGCTACAACAACTTACTGTTGTACATCTCTTCTGTAAACTGTTTATTTTTTCTTGTACTTTAACTGTTCTCATGGAGCACTCAAATTCTTAAAATTATTTTCATTTACGGACGGACAAAGATGGGAAAAGGTGTGAAGTGGAGGAAACAATTCAATGGTCCTTTTTAAAGCAGCTTTATAACTTACAAGCTCACACTGCAACTGTCCTACAAGGACAGGCCCTTCTAGAATTTCTTCCTCCCAGTGCAGGAGTTCATTTTACATAGATAATACTTGTAGAAAATTAGATTATCAGATTCTTTTTTCCCCTCTCAGGCAATTCAAATGAAAGCAGCAACAAGTTACTAAAAAGAAGGAAAACTGACACTACAAACAATGGTAACAAATTATTTCCCTGGAAACCATACTAAACCTCCTATTCTACCATGCTATGCTTACTTTAAAATTAACACTTAAGGAAACTAAAAGCAGACATAGATAACTTGTAAAAGTATTCCAAAAAGTCAGCACATGACGGTATATTGAAATTACTGTTTCACTAAATCAGTGCTAACAAAAAAAACCACACAACTGAGTACAAAAGATGCTAAGAAACAAAAACACTTAAGAATATTCTTTAAGATATTTGATACAGCAGTTATCAGCTAAAACAAGGAGAGTCCAAAAAGATCTTCCGAAACTTAAAAAAGTCCTTACAATGCAGTCTGCCAGAATTAAAGAAGCAACAACATGAAAGCTCACTAACTACAAATGCTCAGTTAGTGGAAGAAAAACTAGTACTGTCAGTACACGACCATGCCTCAAATTCCTCTCACTTGAAATTCTGCACACCTAATAAACTCAGTCCTGAGAGGAGGGGAAAAAAACCCAAACAGAATGTATACAAACACACATGCCAGTATAAAAACTGCATAAAGGAACATGTGCAGCTGAATGAATCAAATTCTGCTTTGAAACCATAACCAAGCATGCTACTATGAAGTTTCCATTCTTTACTGGACAGTGATTTTGAGATAAAATTTGTTATGCCTAAGGGTAAAAATATTTTCTCATAAATATTGGCCATAAAACTTTATTCTACTTTATCAAAGTGAAATAACTCCTTTTTTTTTCCCCCCTCCCTACTAGCATACAATTCAATAGGAAAACTATGCCTAACAGTTACTCGTAAAATCATTATAACTTCAGTGAAGTTAGACATCTCTACTTTTAATTAACTAGATATATACATATTTATTTTCAAATAACATAGAAAATACTTATTATCGTAATGAAAACTATCACTGCAACATTTTAAAAAGGAATATACATTTGTCTAAGTACACAGTGTACAGATCAGAGCAAGATGCCTATCAAGACTCACTGGCAACTACAGATCCCATTCAAGGCTCATTTTTCTCATGCATTTAAAGTTATTAACTAGCTTATATTATTAACACAGAAGTAATTGCAAAATATAGAAAGTGTAAGGTACTTTAAAATTAGATTGCAGGTTTGTTCCTCTGATCATTTACAACTGGTAGCAATTACTGCCCTTTAACTTCTAGCTGACTGCAAAATAAAGGAAGTTAGTTATATTATCCTCTGTTTCCTTCCCCTACAATCTACTTTAAAGAGTCACTTGGTGCAGATCTTTAGATAACCATAAAGTCTCCCCATGTGACACTTTAAAAAAAAGTATTCCAAAGATCACAATTATTATGGCTGAGACCAGGTAAAGCTATAAGGAACTGTTGTTGATAAGTTACAGAAGGAAAATAATAATAATAGATAATGTTACCTTGGAATAAATAGCATAAAAGTAGGAACATACTACCAGGACAAAACTCATAAGCGTGTGATGTATTTCTCATTCACACACATATAAACCTGGCACAAGGTAGATTAACTTTCATGCTCAGCAGCACCACTGCAACATGTAGAAGTCTGCACTCAACATCCTGTGGTCAACAAGAAAAGTGTTATGTGAGAAGTGAAAGAAGCTTTGAAGCACCAAGTTGTCACTGAGGCTGACAAAAGTATGCACAGAAACGAGCTTACCTCCACACATTTACAACAGGGAAGAAAAACCTGCTTGATGTCTAAGTATGTCTCTGAAAATTCAGACAATTACACAGTTCTAGAAAGAGTTTTGCATTGCATTTCACAAAAATATATATATACTTTTGAATAATATAAGTAAATATAGAAATGTATTATATAAATAATACATTTCTTGTATTTGATATATACACATATGTATTAAAATAATAAAACCAGTAAACATCTTTTACAATAGGCCTTCCTAGCAAACCACTCCTAAAAGTCAAGATTTGACACAGTACCACTTTCTCAAGTATGTAACACTGAGGAGTAATTTTCTCCATTATGACAAGTACAGCAAAACACACAGTGCACGTACACCGACATAGAACACTCCATATGAGCCTTTTTTGTGTTCTCCATTTTCCATAATGATTAAGTCCTTCGTGGTTGCAAAAAGCTGATAACAAACAAAAATCTCATTCAAAGGGGAAAAGTTATATGGCTAACCAGAAGAAAAAGCAAGATGCACATGTTAAGACAACATTCAAAACCACAGAACAATAAAGCAAGTGTACCACGCATCAGCTCACTGCAAATACTAATGTCATCAATTACCTGAAATCATTGCCACTTATCCAGGTGTCCACTGGACAACTACCAGAGAATTCTAGCTTCTCTGAAGAGAATTTCTAAAACATGAACGCTCTGTCCAAAATTCTTTATTAATAACACACACCAAACATATAGGATCATAAAAATCAACCAAATTGACTAAATAAATAAAACATACTATTATTCAATGCAGTGAATTAATAGTAAGAACTTCAGCTTTAAATGAAGATTTAAACAGAGCAATGTTAGAAAACCCCCCCAAATGCCATTCAGTTTACAACTAAGCTTTTCAGTAACTTAGAAAAACAGTCAGATAGCACCAATTCTGTATGCTTATAGTTGGTTTATTGTATACTTGCATCATTTTTTCTGAACAAAGACGACAAAAATAACAGCTGGAGGTGTCTCTGCCTGCCTATGGTAGCTGCCAGGAACTTTACCCCAGAGTAACTTAGAACAATAGTAAGACAACTAACACAGTGGTACATTCACTGTCCTTTAGTTTATACTCAAACACCACAAAAACTGAAAAGAAAAGGGTGAGATTTCAACATACAAAGGGGTATGCTTTACAGCTTAAGTGAGGGTTTTGAACTTTGGACCAGCTGATGCTGGAAAGATCCTCTGGTGGCGTCAGAAGAAAATACACAACTAGAAAGAATGAATGAGTCACAGAAATGAGCTCCATAGGCTTTAAGGCAAACAGTCCGAGAATACTAAAATGGCACTTAAAAATTGAGATACAGGTTTGAGAGTGCAAATCACTCATTTCTGCTCCTATTTAGACTGTGATACATCTATGATTTGTGTACACATTTACCAAAATACTTTTTGAACATTCTGAGTTTGAATGTTTCAAATGTCCTAAAAATACTAAATCAGAGCACAGAAATCCATCAAAAATCAGTAACAGTCATGCCTTTGCTACTTAGAAGGCTTGCACTTTCAGGAAAGATATAGCTGATTTGTCAAACTTACAATCTAAACTCTTGTCAGTAAATCTAATGTCCTGGAAAAGAAAATCCAGCATGTAATGGTCAACAAGATACCATAGGAACTCGCAGACATTTGGATTCAATCGAGTTTAGCATCCAAACCTAACGATTGTCTGTGAAAGATTCAGTGTCAAGTAAAACACAGGACTGTACTTTGTTACCACTACCTGTAATACACTTAACAGCCAGTGGGGCAATAAACCAGCACAAATTGACCTATGGTTCTTCTGTCTTAAGCTCTACTGATGTAGTAATGGTACTAGGAAGAGCCAAGCAAAAATACACAAGCTACAGGAGCTTTCTTTTGAAGAGCAACAGCCTCTTACTTATTTTCCATCAGCCAACAAACCCATTTCAGATATTCCTAGAAAGGAGAACTAACCTTCTGTTCCTAGACTCAGACATCAATTACGTGGCTCTACTATCACAATCAACTCAGTCTACACATATAGGGTTTTCTCCCTGACCTTCACCTACCATAAATTTCCTGTAAATGATCCAGCCCAGAAGTTACCCAATTCACTTTAAAAGTAAACAAAACCCTGTTCCTTAGTCTTTACTTTCTTCGTGAACAACCATCTACTAATACCATACTGGATATCAATCCTCTGGAGTAATCACAGTAACTGTTACTTGTACATTGGTAAAATTCTTGAAATAAGAGGAAGCACAGAGTGAAGCTCCCCTTCAGTAACTGCAGAACCAAGGCAGGATGCGTTTGCTGTCACTGCTTTCTGAGCTGATTGAACTTGGGACATCCAGATGCAACTGCAGTTGTGATCACCATCACAATAAAACTAGCAAGAATAATTTATCACCTAGCAGACAATAAAGGTCAGATCAGCTACCACTATGCTTGTAACATATCTGTACTCTTAGAACACTTTAAATTCCTGAACAGTTGGAAAAATGGCATTGTAGACCCCAAACAGCTTGGAGAAAACAAAGTCTGGGTGCTATTCCTGACTTGCACACTGATCTATTGAGTAACTTCCAGTAGGTCACTTATCTCCATCAGTGCCCTTAGGGTGGACATTTACTTTATCCTAAAAAAAAAATTCTGTCATCCTCAGATGTAGACCACAAAGGGAAAAATATCAATTACTACTGCAAAACCAAGACAGTTTGGATAAGAGACAGTTTATTCAAAATACACTGCAAAGGCTTTGTTCTTAAGTTTTATATCTATGTCTTTGCCCCCAGCTACCTCTCCTTTTAAGGAAATAAAGTTATGTTACAGAAGAACGCCTACAGCAGTTAATAGCTGCTGATTCATGTTACGCTGACAAGGAATGAATAAGCATTTTAGCGTTCATATTTATTGTTTCTCTGTCTTTAGTTAAAAGAGACTTTAAAAGAAAAAAGATATTTAAAAAGGTGAAAAGTAAGCTTTGCTTCATAAGAACAGTGCTTTCTCCTCTAGATAAAAAGTAGGTCTTACCTTTAGCACATTCATAATTAAAATTCTACATTGTATTCTTTATTAATCTGAACACCTGGATGATATTGTTCACAGCTTAATTACATAAATGAGCTTTTCAAAAATTATTAGGTTGTATGTCTGCAACATAATTCTTACCACAGCGTTTGGACTCTTGTCAAGTCACAAGCAAGAATTAAAAAGAATCACGGGAAGTCTGGCAAGTTTTAAGTCTGCACTGAGAGTCTTAATTTGTTTTCCAGGTTTTAAGCCTGAATATTCAGTTTTTTAACGTTTGCAAGCTATATGAGAACGGGGTGTGTGTGGAACCTGAGATTCCTAGTAGTCACAAGACTCCAGAAGCTGAGATTTTAAAGAAAAAAAGGTTTGATACTGTGTAATCATATAAAGTTTCCACAGAGAAGAGGTTTGAACAGTTTCCCTTGGAAGATGACATAAAGCAGTCCATATTAAAACCAGAAAAAAATATTACTACTTTGCAGTTTACCGTTATTTTACACAAAATGAATTGTTTAATTTCTGGATCAAGGATAAAAATCATGCTGTGAGATTTGTTTTGTTGCACTGCTAAAAAATGAAATAGGACTGCAGGGATTTCAGAGATTCTTTCGCAGCAAAATCTCATCACTTATAGCCGTTCAATTCTGCTGGTATTCAAACAGAGTTACTCTAGGAAGATCACAACAATCCACAGACTTCCTAAAGGTAGGAACCTAAAGGTACGGTTCACTTGACAAAAACAAACAAAAAAACCCCACAAAAACCAAAACACCTATCAACAAAAAAACCCAGAAACACAATCCCAAAAAAATACTAGTAGAAACTGATTTTTTTTTTTTTTTTAAATAAGAACTAGGTTAGATAATAAAATACTCATTTAGGATAAGGGGTAAACTGCTATAACGTAAAGCATGCACAACTAACATCTACTGTCAACTCTTGCCTTTACTTAAAGGACAAATACCTTTGCACTTATACCTACATATTCTTCTCCAGTTAAACAAACCGTATGAATTGTTTTGTTTTAATGACTGTCAGAATCCATTCACAAGTACATATGTCAAAATATTTACAATGAATGCTAAATTAACCATCTGTGGTTCTAATGTGTCTTAGTCTCAAGAAGGACACAAGAAACAACTTGGAAAAATTGAGAAGCAAGTCAAAGAAAATACTTTTTGGGAATTATATTCAAAATCTTATTTCTGGTATTAGCTTTTTAACTCCAATTTATTTCCACAGCTGTTCTTCACAGTATGTGAAACTGAAACAAAATTCTATGAATATTTTAGACATAAATCAGAAAGAACTTCAGGAACATTTGTATGAAAACAGTAAAGCATAGGTTCATCAGAACTAGCAATACTTACAAAATAAGGAAAAAAAAGATGCCACAGATCAAACTCCAGTGGTAATTCTAGAAAAGACCTCCACCAAATCACATAAAACTGTGTTTCAGCTGTCCCATCAGGAAACTGTAGATCATTTCCTTTCTGACATACAATGTTAAAAGACACAGCCTGAGCTGTAAAGAAGTATTTTGGGGATGGTACTATATAAAATTCTGATCTTAAAAGAAGTGTAAACAGGGATAGAACACACTATTTATTTATCAAAGTATTAGTTAACGTGCCAAGACTGGAATCCAAACAAACACCTACAAAAGTTATCTTCACCATTCAAATTAAGTAATTAACAAATTATCTCAACATGATTCTAAAGATTAACTGAATATTCTTTAAGGCGCAGGCTCTCATTTAAAGGCATTTTGAGTGACTTATACCCTAAGACTACCTCTTCTGCTCTCCAATGTATGTCTAATGATTAAACTCAATTTATTTGTATTTCACCAATGCTTCTAAAGTAAATTTGCCCTTCATAGTGCACTTCCTCCTCCTTTTTAAAGCTTCAGTAGCTGACCGGTCAGTTGAGCCTTACTCTGACCTGCTAACTCACATTTATACAAAGTACTAAAGTTTCCCTTCACATTACTTTACAAGATCAAAACTTCCCTCCACCCTGAGAAGGGCTTTAACTGAAAAATACATCATACTGCTGGAGACAGAGCTACTTTTGTGATGCAGCCTATGATTTGTTGTTACAGCAAAGTGAGCCGCCTACTTTTTTTTTTTTTTTTCCCCCCTCTCCACACTGCTAACCTCTGAACCAGAGGTGGGGGGCAGGGAAAGCTGCAGGTGGGTCCTCATACATTATTCCCACTGTGGTCATACTAGGCTGAATTCATACAACCTAATGGTTGTTTCAGCAGCTATTTTTTGCTCACTTAAGGTTTTGTTCCTACCCACATTTGCATTAACTAACGTGTTACCCATGGTTCAACTAAAGACTGCATATAAATAAGACCTGTACTATAAATACCACAAAGGTTTTTTCTACCCCTAAAACCTCCCCCATGAAACTTTCAGTGGTCGAATTCTAGGGACAATTAAATGCCAGCACTCAGACACAAACATGAATCCTTTGACTGACCTACCACCCCCCCCTCCCCAACACCAGCATGCTCAGTATAGGGAGAAACAACGTCTATGATTAAAAGGAAATATATGAAGAATTTACATAAACATCTCTTCTCATCTTATAAAACTAGGAAAGTAGTGTGGCAGGGAGTGGTGGGAATAACAGAACAAAGAGGCTTTTTGAGCTATCTTTCCCTAAACCATAGGACAGTTATTTGGGGCTCATACAACTCAGGTGCACAGACATGGCTACTCTGTGCCTAATGAGACTGCCACCTGATCCAAATGATCAGGTAAAGGGCATAGGTTTTAATACTAAACAATTCTTATATTAACATAAATTCATTACTGTTCAAAATATCCTTACCATCAGGATTTTAGAACCTATTAAAAGCAAATAAACACTTAGCACACCAAGATCTTGCACATTTTTGAGCATGAAACACTCAAAAATACAGTAGATGGAAGTTAAACCTCCACTTCAGCATTTCGATCAGAATCAGGAGCGAGCTATTGAAGCAAACATCCCCAAGATCCCACTTACTGTGCTTTCATTCACTTCACAAGAAGGACCCAGACAACAAGAGTAGGTTCTTTTTTAGACTAAATTAAACTGGGAAACATACTCTAGATGTACTCCTTTAAAAGTCGAAACACTAAGGGATTCAGTTAAAGTTCGCTGGAAGGAAGCCCTTCTGAACATGGATATTCTGTTTCCTAGAACATGGATATTCTGTTTCCAGCGACAACTGGTTTCTCTCTGCAAATCTGCCACTTTTGGGCCTCACTACTTGCTAATGCACACACAGACTCACTCACACATGTTAGGGCATCCAAGAGTAATTATGCCATTTAAGCCACCTTTAAAGTTAAACTCAAACCACGACATAAGATTTGGAATATCTTAGTTGCTTTAATTCAGACTCACCATGTTTGACAGGAATATACTCTTCCATTTTCTCTTTAGTGTGGCATAATATTTGAGGTTAAAGAACTCACTCTATTACTAGAGTATTCAGAGTGCTGTGTAATCTTAATTTGCAGTGTTTCTGAATTGCAATTATTCTATTACTACAGTCAAATGTTTTTCACACACTGGAAGTGCCTTCCTGAAGTGCCTCAAATTAATGTGTCTGTCAAAAGTTTCCTGCACATACAGTTATCTTCACTTTACCTTTACTGCTAGAACGTTTGCTTTTTCCTTTCATAATTCAACAAACATTTAGAGGGCCCAGTTGTACATGAATTTGGGATTACTGTTATATTACCATACTAAAAAAGGATAAGGTAAATATTATTTGGCAGAAAAGCAGGTGGTGATTCTTTTATAATAGCTACATTTTCAGTATGCCAAGTATGTCACCGTACAAAACAAGACAGACAGGATTTGTACCTCGTTGTTTACGGTCCCCGTTAAATCCTCCCAGCTCCCACAGAGGGTAACAAACACCGAGCCACCCCAGCCAAAGCGGGGTTACCGCCGGATTTCCAGCGGAGCCGAGTCGCCCCTTCCCCTGCGCAGGGCCAGGGACCGCGGCGTGGGAGAGTCACGCCTGTGTCACCGGAGCGTGCGGGGACACGGGCACTCGCGGAAACCGGGGACGAAACGCCGGGTACCGACTGACCGCCCAGCCCCGCAGCGGCGCTGGGCACAGGCCTCGGGAAAACGGAGAGGGGGTTACCTCGGTGTTACCCGAAACACGGCACCGAGGAGAGGGAGCGGGCCGCCGCCCGGTGCCCAGCGCTGACTGGGCACCGCCACCGCCCTGCGCCGGCCGGGCGCCTCCGCCGGAACCTGCCGCCCTCACAGCCCTCGCCCGGGGTCCGACAGCGCCCGCCCCCGCCGCGGCGGGACCGGCCGCTACGCCGGCCGCAGAATGGCGGGGGGGTGGAAGGGGGAGAGCCGGCTGACCAACACCGCCCCTACGAACGCGTCTCAGCCTGCTCTTCCCTCCACC